>BOSO01012849.1:0-30103 GCA_018403395.1 Gorsachius goisagi
GTTCCCCTCAGATGGGAATCTCCCACTACTATTACCCTAAACGTAGAATAACAATTACTGAAATTTGCAAGTTCATATGCTAATGGGTGACATTTCTGCAAGAGTGCAGAATTCTACTTGCATTTATTTTGTCTGGATAATCCAGTGCTAGACAGGTCTATTTTCCACAGGCAAATATGGCGGCAATTTTCAAATAATGATGACACATTTTGAAACATCCTCAAGAAACTGGAACCATGAATACCCTTCCTCTACTTAAAAACAATGTTATTATTATGGGATTAACTCTAGATCCCCTCCTGTTTATTTATTACAAAAAGTGAAGAGAGGGCAGAATTTTTGCCTTTTCGGACAACTTCTTGTTGAGAAAGAGAGTGAGCACTAAACAGCTTGGAAAACAGATTGTCTTCCTTTATGTTTATCATTTCTTATAATCAAAAATAGCAGTAATGCATGTTCAACCTGGATAATATGAAGCTCAAGGACTTTTATCTTCTTAGGTTAATTTGAATGATGATCCTTACGGACCATAACAAGTATTCAGTTTTTAATCTGTTGGTTTTATGGATAATAATTTTTTTTTTAAAAAAGGAAAAAAATCCAGTTTTCCTTAACTAATATTCTGCTATTTCCCTAGAGATACAAAGTGCATGAGACAAAATAGAAAGGAAAAGGAAATATTCTTTTATCTTAGTTTTTAAATTTGTTGTGGTTTTTTGGTATGTTATGATCGTATCTCTGAGATGCCTAATTAAGGGTTTTCTTTCCCTCTCCCCAGCCAAGTCCACAAAAAGAATAGGTTGTTTGAATTTCTCCTATGGATAAAATAGTGTAATTGACCTTGAGATTAGGTTTTCGTAAGCTTTTTAGCTTAAAAGTCACCACACTCTTTTAGGGAGCCTTCTTAGTCTGGAATAGTAAGGAAATAAAGACTGCATTTCCCTTAGTAAATCCAGTTTGTTGACTCTCTTGAGTAAGATAGTACTTGAACAGCAGAGAGAAAGAACACTCATTTCTGTTTTTCTTGTTTAATTTGGAAAGATTCGAGCTCATCGTTGACAGCAGTTTTGGGAATGGAAACCAGATGCAGATGATGCTATGCATAAACTGACTATTTTTTTGGTTTAACATGAGCCCAACTGCACAATCCCTGGTTCTGTGGCTGCAGTGACTGAAACCCTGGCAACTCCAGTGTAGTACCCTAATGGCTCTTATTTGTTTTCAAGCATTGTGCTGATAAATTTATACAGAGAAGGATTATGCATGCAAAAGAAGAATGACTACATATATGCTCAAACAATCCCAAGGGATCCTTCTTTGCAAGTTTATGAATCATAAAGATGTTACCATGCAAACTCTCTGCTTGCTTATTTCAGGTTTTCGCTATTGTGTTGCTTGAGGTGCTCTGTCCTGGAGAGAAGCTTTGTTCTCTTCTACTAGGAGCAACTACTATGGAAGATGTGGCAAAAATACCTTTTGGTGACCTTAACCCCAAGCATCCAAAGTCAGCCAGCCTTGTTTATTGGCTAGCATTTTATTCCCTGGTAAATAAAGGCTGCCATTATTACAGCCTTATGCCTTCTGTGAGAGACTTTTTCTTTACTGCCAGATCATATTCAGAAAATTATAACTTTTTTTTTCCTCAGTAAATCTTTTTATTTTGTAAAACATGGGGGGAGGGGGGAGTTGACAAAACCAAAACAAAAGATACAGGTAAAAAAAAGTCAGAATGAATCACCTGAAGCCTCCTAAAGAAGGCTTACTTTTGCCAGTCTGCAGAATGGCCATATTTCAATCAACACTTCTATGTTTCAATGAACAAGTCTTTGTTTAAAACACAGTCAAAGGATATGGGATACCAGGTTTTGCATTCCTTTACCTAAATCTCTCACATTTAGACGACTTTTCTAACAACCACTCTATGATGTATAATTTATGGGATTCACTCAGTCTGTCCTGTTGACATGGCTCAATTTTGGAATGTTTACTTAAATGGCATTTGTACAAGAGAATTTAGCCTAGTATTTAGGACAGTCTCCTGGCCATTCAAGAGCTCAATTTGTTTTAAGTAGTGAGCAGAGATGTAGTATTTGATCTCCTCACCCAGAGGATAGTTTGTAATCTGAGCTTTGCACAGTCTGAATGGCAGGAACAACACAGCTCACATTTCAGCAATGCAAAACTTAAAATTCACATTTCTTCTCCCTATATTTCTACATGACTTGCTGCATTATATTTTTCCTCACATTTTTTCCTCAGAATTCCTCTTTCAAGTACTCTCGCTAAAAGTTACTCTGTTTCCTAAGGTTTTGGCAGTTGTACCTTTCAACCTACCCCATCTGTCTCCTCCCAGATTATCACTTCTACACAGTTCTGGGTTTAAGTATTTAAAACAGATAAACACAAAATTAAATATCTTTGCCAAATTTTCTAATGATGATCCTGTCCCCATCTACCCCTCTGTTCTCACCATATGCCCAACCCTGTCCTTCTCGTTGTTTTCTGAGCTGCCTCTGATGATAAACTAAGAACTAGATTTTGCAATGAATACCTATTGTTACAGAGTTTCAGTAATCTGGTTTCTTTCTGGTATCAAGATAAATAGGCAAAAGCTAAAAGAATTTTTCCTTCTCTCAGTGGTTCAGCTCTGTGGGGGAAATGATGGCTAAGATACCTGAAGAAAAGGGAAGTAGAATAGTGGACCTTACATGCTTTTCCCAAAATATTATTTTCTGATTTCTGCCTGATATCAGTTAATTTCTTACCTGGCATACATGCGTGCAGTGAGCAGAAAGCCTGGCTTTGCAATCCAGGCCACCAGGCTATAGATTTATAGTAATCTAGCTAATCTAAAGCATAAGAAGTAAAAATTAATCCTGGATGACTGAGTTCCTAGTGTTATTTTGTGTGCTTTAGAACATCACATGAGCTATGATATACTGTTTAGACAGCTCCCCAACTCCAAAATGAAAGAACACTTTGTAAGAGATTTCTTTGTCTATATAATGAAGTATTTATAGATGAGGTACACTAATAAATAAAAACCTCCCTCAACAAATTCATTGATTAAATTTAACACAGTGCTTACTAACCTGCAGGATTGATATTTTATAATACTCCCAAACCAATATAGAATTTCTGTACAAAACAGGTGCCAAGGCATGTAAAACATGCAGTGGACAATTGTAGTTATAAGATTCAGAAATCTAACACTTTCTAAACAAACTTTAAGTTACTGCTTTATAAAAATGTGTATTAAGCATAATACAGGTTGCTTCTCAAGTGAAAATCTGTCAAAGAAAGTGAAATAGATCTCTTATTGATTTCATAAATACCTCTATAAGAAAAAAATTATGATATATTACATCTTTATGCATTTAATTACAAAAGTGTAATAAGTACATCTAAGAATGTAGGAAACTATTTGTGAACATTTAGCAAAGTTTAACTTTTTCTTTTAAGCAATCTTTTTCTTTTAATGTCCTGATCTGAGCACAGATATTTCTTAAAAAATACATGGATACTCTTTCCCTGATACCAGTTTCTTAGAGGGGTAAAAGAAAGGAAGGGGCATGAAGACAAAGATCTCCTAGATGCATAGTCATGTTCCTTCTTTTTCTAGTGCAATAAGGATTCAAAAGATGAGAGTAGAGATTATCTGTAAACATTTACTTCAGAATAGGGACAGCATCAATTAATTAGATGTGCTTTTGGACACTTTGTAGGATTCTTTCTCTTTTTCCTAAAATTATTAAAAATACAATTTAATAATCATTTTGGGAAATATTTTGAAGGGTGCCAATGTAAGTTATTTAAAATATCTTTCTGTGTCAAAAAAGATAAAACCTAAACTTTATCCCTTCCTCATGGTCCCTCTCCAACAGGACATACTCCTGGTGATGCTTCTGTTGCTGTTCTGCTTGGCACACTTTACTAAATCCATGGAATCGTGCTACCAATCATAGACTGAAAAAGTTAATAGAGGCACAAAAAACTGCTATGGTTTAAAAGTAAAATACAAGTGCATTTTATTTTTATATATAGAAGAGCTTTGTGGGAACAATGGCATTTCATGCATTATTTTTCTGGCTGTAACAGAATATCCCATTAGAGAACAGTTGGCACTTTGTTATTTATGGATCTCATGAGAACAGCAATACAGAAAGTTGCTGTAATAGCTATTTACATTAATATGTGGACACTGGACTTTGCCAAGCAAGCTTTTTCACTTAGATGTCTAATTATGAAAGGGTTTGTTGTTGTTGTTGTTTCCTCTGTCATTCCAGCAACGATTCTAGAATGCTAATCCTTACTATTAGCTTCCAAATGCTGAAGGTCTTCCACATACTTGACAAACAAATGAGATCCAGTAACAGCAGTGAAATGATGCAAGGAATTTTCTCCTTTATGAAGAGTAATTAGAGTCATTGTGTCTTGATAGTACCACTAGCTAGAAATCTTTTCTGATGTCAGAAATCTTAAAGTCCTATTATAAATTATATTAATTGTTCAATACCATTAATGTTTTGTCATCACCTTGTATTGTTTTAAAGGCTGCACTTTGCCACAGTGATAAAAAATTAGATGTCGCTATATATTAGAAGTTTCTTTTAAGTTCAAGGTCCTTGGTAAAAATTCGTAACGACACTCCATATGACATTAATAAACAGGTCAGAATAAGTCTTTCACAGAGTTGGCAATAACCAGATCTGTCATTATTATTTCCCCCTAGCTCAGCTATTAAACTTCTGAACAATTTTCAGCTACCAGACCAGGGCCAGTTGTGCCAGGCTTGGTCCTGAGCAGGATGTTGGTGCCAGGTTGCTCGCATGTGATAGCCTGCCAATCAATTCCCACAGCAGCAGGTCATTCTGCAAGAACAGGGCTGCAATCCAGGCTGTCATAAGAGGTTAGGGCAAAGAGATTTGGAGAAATAAACATGTCATAAAAGGGACACTAAACAAGGCTGAAGTTATTGTTTGGAATCTTAACATTCACAGGGCAAAACCAGTTCTGTCTGCTTTGCTGGTGATGAGTTTACAAGTTAACAGAGTCCCAGTGATTTAGCAGTAATATTTAGATGCCAACATTCATTAAAATGCACCATTTATGAAAAATATTCCTATTTTGTACATATGAATGTGCTACATATTGCATGCAGCATAGTAATATTAAAGCAGAATGGCTTTTCTGTTAGTCTCCTGGTAAAATGCGGTTGCACAGCTCAGCTTATACAAAGAATGGTACCATGTTCCTGAAATCTATACCTATAAAGTAGCATAAAACCCTATTTTTAGAATCACTTTTTCTTCCCCACAATTTTGGTGTGACTATTTCATTCACTAGTTTAGGTGGCAAAATTATTGCCTGCTATCCTAAACAAATTCTTCACCTAGTTTTTACTAAATCCATGTGTAGTTTTGCTAATTTATAGTTCTATTCTGAGAGTTTTATATATATATATATATATATATATATATATATACAGACCTGTGTCTGTAGCAAAAGGAAGTTCGAATAGGGCCCACCTATAAGGGAATAAATAACAATTCTGACATGGACTGAAACAGAAAGGGTACCAACTGCCTTGGCAAAACTCATCAGCTATGCTTGGGAAAATCCTACAGGAAAACTCAAAGCTCCAGAACATTAGAGAATTCTGAGATGTGATAAAGAGGAGATAGAAAAGGAAAGCAAAGGTTATTTAGTTGTGGACCTTAGTTGTCCAAAGAGAGCTGGACCGGAATACATGGCAGGGCAGGGTCCTAAATTCTATTCCATGCCATTATTTCCTTTTTAACTGTCAAGAACTAATGAGCTGTGGTAGTGAAAGATCTCACATCTGGAGGCAAGGACCACAAGGCTCTGGATTTAATTTGAACTTTGGGTTACACTGGGAAGGAGTAAAACTCTAATGGTCTGAAAAGAAAAGAGACGCAGCAACAGAAGGCTATGTATTGGGTCACAAAGGGATAATCTGATGGTTGGCTAAGCTTTGAACAGAAGTCTCATGAAAAATGATCAGAATCGGTAGATGATGCAATATAAGAGTTTGGTATAGAATTGTCTTTCTAGTGCTTCTGTGAAAGCAATGGTGCAACTTTTTATCTTGTCCAATTGTTGTTAACAAGAGCCAAACTAGAAACTAGTAGAAACTTGGCATGCTTATTCTCATAAAAGAATCTTCCTTGCTCTATACCAAAAGGAAAGCAATACTCTAAGAAGTTAAAGCTAATACCTTAGGCAAACATAATTAATAATGAATATTATGCAGTCTACAATCATAGACATCAAATTATTCACTGAATTATTTAAGAAATAAAAAAAAAATCTTCATGGTGAGAAGATCAGAAGGAATTATGCTTAGTAATGCATTTAGTTGAATTTTAACTTCTAGTTTGTCAAATTATATATCTTTAGTTCTTAACTAAAATCATTGGTTTACCATCCTTCATTGTTAATCTAAGGAGATACTTTGACAGTATCCACACATTGTGAAAATTGAATTAATTCCCAGATTAACAATAAACAAGTTTAACTTCTGTTCTAGAACTGCATGACTGTAGCCTATCCAGGACTAATTAATGCATTGTGTTGCTTCTGTACCTGATAGGCCTACCAATTTACCTAGAAAAAGTTTGTGTTGCATTATGCTGCATAGACTTCTCTGTGTTTAATGAGTAGAAATTTTACTTTTTATGCATCAATTGCCTGTAGACATCTGCAATTGTTGAATTTGCCTTATGAATAATATAAGTCTACAAAATTATCATAAAACCCCTGTTACACTGCATATCAACTGCCTTTATCTCTTTATCACGTTAGCCTGTTCCGTGAACTATGCTTTCTAGCTCTCAGATCTCTGTTCCACCTCTTTTGGAGGTAAATTAAATCTGAGAGGAACAGAGAGCTATAAGCTAGAAACAAATGAGAGAATGCTACATGCAATGGATGGAAATAGCATTATTTCTGGGGGAGAAGAAAAGAGTGAAATTACTTTCCTGCTTTTTTCTGATAATAACTTTGGGTCTTTTTGATGGCTCTCCCTGGTTTTATATACAGGAAAATGAATTTATTTAATTTTCTGTGAGGAAACATTATTTAAGAATAAATTTTATGCTTGGAAATTACAATCCCTGAATTCCTGGTATATGCAATAAACAAAATTTTTCTCACACCTTTGTCATCTGTCAAATACATTTTGGATTGTGTTGTGTACTGACAGGGTCTGAGGTTGAGAGAGTTTTAGGACAGTGAAGGATATATCTCTTCAATTTGAGAATACAACTAATGTTGGTGTTGTTTCTATTTTAAAAAAAAAAAAGTCTGTCCTTCCAATAGGGTTAAAAAACCAAAACAGGGACATAAGGACGTTGGCAACTGACTTGTTTGACCTGCATGTAATGTTACATTTAATTACAGATACAAATTATTAAAATCCATCACCAGGTAGTCCCATAGAACAACAGTGCCAGTTAACAAATATATTGCCATGTTATACTTCAAAATCACACCCCCTCAATATTCTTTTCTATTGATCATATGAGATGCTCTGCTTACCATAAAAAGCAGAAAAAATAGAACAGTCTGGATTTAGGACTGTATTTTTTAACACGTATTTTATTTCATTTAATATAGAATAATGGAAACTTTCCGAGCAACAGATGGTGGTTTTAAGTCATTCAAAACATCACAGAATATTCTAGTGTGTTTTATGCTCTTTGACCAAAAGGAGCAATAGACTACAACTAAAAATTGAAATAATGCTTTAGAAACTATGTGCTCAGCTTCTTTTAGCTGGATAGTAAGTAATACAGATATTTCAGTCAGTTCACATAGTTTAATCACTGCAGTTCAGTGCAACAGAGAGGAAAACCGCATCTTCCTTCAGGTCCTAGTCTTTGACTACATGTAGGTTCAACTGAGACATAATTAATCAGTTACATAAGCATTTTTCAACTCTAACATTTCTTACATTGACTCAAAGGCAATTTACATTAATGTCTCTCATTTTTCAAAGTTTACTAGTATCCAGGAATTAGCATATTGAGCTTTGATGCTTTTGGACATCGTTACTGATTTAATCCTATAGCTCTGAGTAAAAAGCAAAATAATGAATATTTGACTTGCTGAGGAGAAGAGCAAGCCAGAAGCATAATACCTTAGAGTGGTAAATTTTATATTCTTCAGCCACAACTAAGCACAAAATCCATTTAAATCTCTTCCCAAAGAATCTTGTCATAACTTGGGGCCTATAGTAACTTATGTTATGCCATTTTTTAATCAAACACAAAATAACAATAGAGAGTTGATAATAGTTACTATTATGTTCCTGATCCCAAATGTTCTTCACCCATATTAAGACACTGCTTTAGGATGTTTTAAAAAGTACTTCATATTTTTGTTTTCATCCTTTTACCACATTTTATTAGAAGAAAACAAAAAAAAGTAGCAGTGATTACTTTTTGCATTCCAGTGACCAGTAATTTAATCCATATGAAAGTCTGGACTATTGTTTGTGGATGAGACTTTACATTTTACTCCATCTTTGTTACCTGATCAACACTTGCAACCTGTATATTGCATGATCTAAGTTGCTTAGTTATATTTTTAAATTTTAACTATTGCATGTGACACAGAGTACTTTATTTTTTTAGCACTACCATTAGTAATTCTTGAAGAATCAACTGTATTAAACAATACAATTTTTTGGGTTCATATTGGAAAACAGGACCAAATTATGAGAGATATTAAAACGTGCCTTTAGCAAGAATAGTGCTAATAACGTTATAAAGATGCCAGCTCTCAAGGCACCCTCCAAAATTATTACAAATCACTTTGTATACCCCAAATGGCTCCAAATGATCCAAAATTGTCAGTAAAATAGAGAGACATACATTGAAAATGAACGAAACGTAGCAAGTCTATGAATATCATTCTTTCTAGCTTCTTGACGGCGTTTTGAATACACTCAGTTATAATCCATCATGTAAACCAATGTTTTATACTTCTGGAGAAGATTCTTATAGGTATTTTAGACATGACAGAGGTGAAAACAAACTCTTCCTAATACTGAAGATAGACGTGCACTGTATACAGAAAAGCCTGAAAGTGGGAGAGCATGGATGTGTGTCTCCTTAACGAACAAGCACAAACTGAAGCAGATTCTATGTCTACATGCTTTCCTTACACTGCCATCTCTACTTTTTTAACTTTGTATTCTTATAAGAAGGACCTGTCAACCATACTAGGTTTCTATGTGTTTAATGAATGACTTTGAAGGGCTCACCAACAGGTACAAAGAAGTTATAAAACTCATCTTCCACCACCATGCATACCACAACTTGAATTTACTTCTCCTTGTATGGAAAATGACAAATAATTTTGGTTAACTGTTAATATACATCTAAAAAGAGTGGAAAAAAACTGTCTGCAAATATCATAGAAAAGTGTGCCCTTAAATTTAAATGGCAAAAAAGCCCTTTTGTATGTATAACTTGTAATTCAATAAAAAGTGACAGAGAAAGCAGGAATAGGTTGTGACTCTACTTCACAGATTGAACCTTGAATAAGGTCTTTGAATCACGGGTTTATCTTCATAAAGCATAGTCCCATGTTTTTGAAAAAGGTGGTGAGAACTGATATGCCATTTGGTTAGTTTTTTTATGTTGAGCATCACCATTTCTTTTGGCAGGGCAACAAGGAGAGAAAGGCTGCATTGAAAATGCCTGCAGGAACTCATTAGGAGCTGCTGTCTTTACAGAGGCAGAGTGATTTTGAAAGATCTGTGTTTATACACTATTTATGTTTTAATTTCTTCACCCAAATATTTGGGGTTCATTTAAACAGTATGGGTCCATGCCAAAATATTAACTGAACAGACTGTCCTGGAAGAATTGTATTATACCAGGAATTAAAAGAATTGATGAAGGCATTTCTTTGGAGTTTGTGAAAAGTCCTCTGTGTTCAAATCTTCAGGTCTGTTACACTGTGATTGGAGCAGTCTCTCGTATCCTAGATAAATCTGGCCAATGCACTTCACTCAGTACATCAGACTAATTTCATTTAGAGACAAAGAGAAAGTTCTTAACTTCTACACATAAACTAAGAAACAGGACTCTCATCTATTGAAAGGACATATCAGGTCTTGCATGGTGAGTGTAGAATTTGCTGCTATGCTTTCTGCCTTTCTGCAGCACATGTAAGTCATTAACATAAGAGTGCTGAGAATTTTAAGCAACCGTGTATGTGCACATGTGCATTTGTTCTACTTTAGTTGCATCCACAGTATGCAGTTTGTCCATGTGTTGTGAGGAAGCAGACTAACCAGCAGTACCTGGCATATGCTACCTTAGAGCGGGAAATAAATAGCAGAACTGCACACATGCAATCTTTGTAGTACTGTGCTGCGGCACGGGGGTGTGTTATATTGGAAACTTCATAAATAGGTCCCGAGGCAGCCTCATATCAAATGTCCTTTCTTCTCATTAAAGCGGAGTGACTGGGGGAACATCAGCCATAAACCTGTCCTTCTACTTCACTAATACATGCATCATCAAGCACTGAAATTCAAATCAAGACCTCCTTAAAAAAATTCAAAATAAACACCAACATCTTAGAAACTTCTGAAAAAATGCCACAAGACAGTTTTATTGCAGAGATGGGGAGAAGCTTCATATCTTGGCCTGGTTTGGGGATTGTGTGTATTCTAGCTTTGTTGAGAATATTTCTGTAACAAAGATTAATAGAAACAAGAAATTTTCTAAACAATATAGCTCTTTGAGAGGAGATATTTAAGAGGAAGGGGCAACAAGTTATTACAACATAAAGGTTAAAATCTGTGCTGAATTTTATCATGTTTTTACCGTTTGCTTCAGGAATAAACTTTACATAAAACTTAGAGTAGAAAATGGCAATGAAAGTTTGCTTTTTCAATAATACACATGAAAGCTCATCAGCAAATTGCTTGTGATAATGTCCTGATGGATAACCACAGTTACTGTAGCACTTGCCTTTTATTACAGATATGTCTATATATAGATGTAGCTATAAAATATTTTTGCAGCCACACTAATTTTTTGTGTTAAAAGAACAACTTACCAAAACTAAAACACTTAAAATTTTGAACAGTAAACTAAATTACACAGCATATAGTCAGGTTTATTACCCCCTGTAAGATAATATTTCCTTTAATTTATTAGCTAATATTTAGTCTAATAAAACGCAAGCACATGTTTATCACCATAAATTATATGAACATCTGTTTTGCACTGAATGACCTTGTAGGATATTTCCTACAGCTTTGACTGATAACCAATGTGTATTTTAAGACAGCAAGGACAAACAAAGTGCATGAAAGAGGTTCATGATGACAATGTAATTTATAAACATGCTGCATGAGTAATGCGGAGTACATGCACAATGATGGCACAGTAATATCTGCTTATAGGACATATTTAAGAAATCACTGTTCATTCCATTGCCTTTAGTTTCATGCAAGTTGATGGGAAAAGTGCTGACACTGCAGATGGGCTACTTTTAGGGAGGGATAAATGGGATATGGTGTTCAAAGACAGCCCAATTCATTAGTGGGTGAAAGTCATGATGTTCTGCAGGTTATTTGCTTGCCTACACAGAGAAACTTAGTGCATTCTACTGAGGTCTTAATAAACGAATCCAGCCAAAACTGATATCAAAGAAACCTTTTAGCTGTACCCGACCATCATTTATGACAACAGATAAAGGAATGATCTAATTCAGTCTTTGTCACTATTAATACTTGTCTTATTTTAAGAAAGCATATTGGCTATTTTTGACTGTCAACTCTTCTATATTCTTATTCCCTTCTACCATCAGTCCAGAGATGTCTAGAGGAAAAGGAAATATTTACAATATTCCTTTTAATATTATTTTAAGCAATATGGGTAGCATTTCTGTCAGCATTGACAAGTATAAAAAATCATGCTTTTAAAAATCAAAATTTTGCATCTGCATTGTCTTTTTGCTATCAGTAGTGTTTTGTCTGGGAGGAGGGTGAGTACAGGCTGCAAATAGGTCAAAGATTTAATTAACAAAACTTCCATCTATTTTCTTCTGGTTTTTTTTTCAGGAAAAAAGAAAAGAAACAAAAAAACCCCAAACCTTCTAGGAATCAGACTGCTTCAGGGCTAAAACTGTATCTTGTGCTTAATAAGCTGAAATAAAATAAAAATATATTGCTTACTGAACATACGAGTTAAGTGAGTTCATACTAAGGTCTGTAAGTGTATATTTTTTTACACAGATGTGTAAAGATTTTGGGACACCAAGATAAATGTGGAGCTCAGTCTTGCCTGCAGTTCTCATTATGTCCTTAGAAGCATATGTGCTTGGAGGAAAGGATTGAGTCAAGAGGTTAGTTCGCCTCGGAGTTTACTTCAGTAGGTTACCTGTTGAATTTGTGGATATCTGGATAAAAATACTGGAAGTCTTCAGCACTACGGAATGTGATTTTTTTTGCATTTGTGTGTGATGCCATTTTACTATTTAGCAAGTGTTCATAGTCATGCCTAGAGATTATTTAGTGGTTTTGTTCTTATCTGTGAGAAGTCAAAAGCTGTTGAGTTGAGTGCACTTCCTATGTTGTCCAGCAAATCCTTTTCTGAAAGGTATTCCATAGACCTAAGTCAACCTTCTCCTAGTGTATTGACCAAGGGCTTATTCACAAACACTGCATGTAAAAATTTATGTTGTTGGAGAAATCTAGTTTTTTGCATTCCTTATCTATAACCTGGTAGAAATAAAGATACACGTAGCCAGTGGTTACAGATGTCCAAAGCCTTGGCAATCCAGATTGCCAGAAATTAATCTGGAGCAGACAAAGAGAATAGATTAAAGCAATAACAGCATTTATTGGAGAAAGAAAGAAAAAACAAAGTAACTTTTATTTCAGGATCTCTAGTTGAAATAGTAACTCCCCTTTCAGGACCTGGAACCTGTAATGTGTTAATCCTTTGTTCTTGGACTGCTGCTGAAAAGACAAGCATGATTTCTTACTTTCTTCTTAATACCGATGTGACTTACTAGTATAGTGGGCTAAGATCATCCTGAACAATCTCATGAGAAGCATTTACGTATGTAATTTCTTTTAGTTTGTTATGCCTAATTACACAATTGTTCATAGAGAACTTTTAAGAAAAACAGATGATCAAATATGGTGGAGAGGGAAAAAGGCTGTTTCTGTTTTGCTATTGGTAATTAAAAAATCTCTAACCATAAATTAAAGTGTGTCTATGACTAATATGTTCATAATCATTTGTGCTAAAATCAGGAAGGAGACCAATATGTTAGAACTTCCAAATAAAAAATGATAGCATGCAGAATTCTAAGGGATAAGATCAGTCTAACCTAGCAAGGTAAGTATTGCCTCCTCCCCTGCACTATCGACATTCATTTCCAATGTTAATAGTTGACCCATAAAAATCAGCAGGGATGAATCTCCTTCCACAAAGTAACAAACATGATTTAGAAACTGTGTTTTGTAATTTCTACATGGCTTTGGTGATATTCTGTTGTAAATATTTACCAATTACACGTTAGTACTTTCAAATAAAATTTTGATGAGTGATTTACAATAAGTTCGGAGGTAGGCTTCAAAGCAGTCTTCCTTCTTCAAGAAATACCATTTCACTTTCAGAAAGTCTTTCTTTGCATTAACTTTTCATAAGGTCTCTGAAAAGAGAGTGAATATATTTACATAAATATCAATAAATATTTCCTGATCGTCTTAACATTGTGTCTGTTCCAGAAAAACTCCTTCTCTAAAGGGGACTACAATGCCATGATATGTGTTTCTGGAAAAATAGATTAGGCTCATAAATGTGGTAAGAGCACCACAATCTGTGATTCTGATAGTTGGCTTATAAATAAAATAAGTAAAAATTGACACTAAAGGCATCAGAAAACATGTGACATTTAAGCAAAATATGCCATCAAGGGAAAGCATTCATAGTCTCAATTCTAAACTGTATCAAATTGTTTAGTGTTGAATAAAAAAGCAGTGTACAGATCTTTTTCATATATCATACTTCTAAGTGAAAAATCTGAAACTTGTGGTCCTTTTCTCTTCTTTCCTCCCATCTTCCCTTTCTTCCAGGATTAAAATCAGGAAGCTGCCTGCCAGTGAACATTACTGTCATCATCATAGGTATGACTAGAGAACAGCAAAAATGAAGGAATAATATCATTAATGCTCATTAATGAGAAGTTTCTGAGTAGTCCTCAGAAATTATTACTAGTAGCAGACAAAAGAACTGGTATTTCCAAACAACGTCATGTCGTTGATGTCCTATTTTATTCCCTGGCTGACATACAAGATGATGTTTTTCTTGTGTTTTATCCTTTCTTGTGTTTAACTTAAGTGTTATCTTTTCTTTCTCACTTTCATCCTGAAGGACAGTGAGAAAGTCTTAGTTCTCAGCCGTATGTGTATATATATTTATACATACATAAGTAGGTATGTATACTATATTAATTATTAATTATAACTGAGTATACTATATACAGTTATTTGTGTATGTATACATACTAATATACATAAATGTTCATAACAAATATATAGTCTTTAGAAATTGAAATTTTCTAGAAGTCAACAGAGCAAGTGCTCTGCAGTGCAATGAATGTGGATTGTCACAGCAAGCAATTAACCTCTCTCCCTTGTTGTTGGTGTGGAGGCTGTGTTTCCCATGCTGTCCCAATTCTTTCCTTGAAATTTCTTGCAGATGCTGTTTTACCATATGTTAAGGCAATGAGGCATGTGATACCTCCTAGCGTTTCAGATGCTATCACACGAATAATAAAATTTTATTGTAAAATAGAGATCTGTGATATAAATGCAGATGTTTATATTAAATCTGCATGCTTTTTCTGTTAAAAAAGAAAAAATCCTGAGGAATTTAAGAAGTCTGATTAAAAAATAATCCAAGAAAATTAAAAGAATAAAATGTCAGTTGTGACCTAACTAATTGCCAAAATTTGCCTGCATATAATTATGAAAATGAAAGTGAATATTTTTATGTATTGATGTTAGTAGTGTTATGAGATGCTTGAGATGCTTGGAATGAGTTGTCCAAACTAAAGTAGACTAATTGTTTTGATCTTTTAAAAAATTTGCGTGATACTTTCAAACCTGGTAGACAATGTATTATAATCTTACCTTTTTTTTTCTAAATTCTTTCTTTCTTAAATATAATGCTTATTTGGTCTCCATTTGATTTTACATACCTTCCTTTCCTGATTCTTGAAAACAACTATAGTTAATTGATTAGGATCATACTCAACATTTAAATAAACTTAAATTTCTCTCCCTTTCCCTCCCCAAAAAGTTGTTTTATATGTAAGCTAGGCTTGTCATGTATCTCGGTTTACCATTGATTCTAATTACAGTAATAGATAATTCTGACATAACATGAGCCACATGGAATTTGTCTTTGTTGAAATTATTTGATCAGTGAGGACAAGATCCTGAAGATGTTTGCTGAAGTGATGTACAAACATACTGCTACACACAAACAACCATACTATTTGGCAATCCCACTGGCAGACATTGTTGTGTTATGGTGTTTTTTTTCCTCTTTAAATGCATTTAAGTATAGTGCCCTACATTTTAGAGTAGGATTTCTAAATAAATTCCATTTTTAATAGCCTAACTCTTTCTCCCTCCCAGTTATGCTAAATCTTTCATTCTCTTGTTATGCCTACTCTTTTTACTTGAGTCTGCTGCAGTTTATAGAAGTGTTTTATTGTTTTTCAGACTCTTACATTATTCTTAGTATAATTCAATCAACAATACATATATTTGAAATATTTGAGAAAATATGCAGTACTTTTTGATTTGTTCCTCTGGGCTTTTAGATGGACAGATATATATATGTGTATGTTAAATCCAGAGACTGTATATCCAAATTTCTGTAATAAGTTTTCTGAAATAATTATATGTGCATTGCAGATTGAAATATACAGACAAACTATAAAATATAACTATGAAGGAGAATTGTCATAAAGAGCATACTTCTTCCATAGTAGACTAGTTTAGGCAAAAGAGCCTGAGCAATATAATGCTTGGTGTTTCACTAGGGACACACTCTGGGTGTAATCCCGGGTGTTTCACTATGCCCCAGATAGCTTCAGGATTACTCCAAGATAATTATACTTGTGTGGAATCAAAATTTCACCTTCATTTGAAAAATCATTCAATAGAAAGTAATATAAAATAATTTTATAAGCAGTAGTTAAGGCCTGTGAAGTACTTAAGAAGGCCGTGAACTGTAGATAACAAAATAGCATATCTCATGTTCAATCTGTAATATATTTCGCTTTCTGATTTGACTCTTCTAAACTGAAGGCATTCATTTCATTTTTCAAGGATGATGAATAACGTGTAGATATGTAGTGTTACAATCCTTAAAAATACTAAATCTTTAAAAGAAAGAAAAACACCAGCACAGCTTTCAACAATTTTGTCCTTATCTAGGATAAGCAAAGTTTGGATGTTATGGCTTCATACAGCAGAAATACATATACACTGAATTGCAAACAGTGTTAACAGTGTTAATTCTAGTATGTAAAATGAGTGTCAGTCTAGGCAGTATATATGGTTTCCCCACAGTTCCTACAAATTATTATTTAACTACAAAATCATCTAAGCATTTAATACTAACATTTTTCTAGTTAAAATATTTTAATTGTTAAAAGCTGGGAACAACAGATGTCACCTAGAGAAAAAGCTATGGGGTTGGGTTTTTGGGGGTTTTTTTTGGTAGGGTGTGTGGAGTATTGTATAAGAAGTATAGATTTTAAATACTGTGCAAAACTGGCATGAAGTGCTTTCAACACCACCTTCAATCAAATATATTTATTCTACTGATTTTATTTTAAGTGCTTCTATACTCAAAGTTTGGTTACAATTAAAGAAGAAATCAAAATAAAACCTCAGGTAAAGGGTGCAGTTCACAACAGCTCCACAGCTAGGAACATTGCAAATCCATATCTAACCAATGAGAAAAATCTTCTATTTTATTTCAGTGGCATTTTATCCTATTAAGCACTACATTATGCAACGGAAGGAATATTAGAGGTAAAGAATGTGCCTTAGTAAGCAACAAGAAGCAGGTGAAAGGTATGCACCTGTCCCAGCTGGAACTCATGTGAGCGGCTAAAAAAGAAACTGGAATGAGGTAGGACTCACAGGTGGTGATAGCAGGTTTACGTATGTGTTTGTATAGAGAGACATAATATTTAATAAATGATAGCCAGAATATTCCTCAAACTTTATTTCTAGAAGATTATTTGTGCAAAGCTTTTGAAGATAACTGTTTTAATATTGTCCTGTCCAGAAGAAAAAAAAAAACCAAAACAACCCAAAACCTTGGATTCTATGTGCTGTTGGGGATTAAGAACACATGAAAGAAAGAGGAAGAAAATGGAGCTTTATGAAACATAACTTCTGTCTGATATTCAAATATTTTGATAGGCTTTAGAGATATCACAGGAAACATGGCACTTGCTGTTTATTGCTTAGTAACTTTTCCTGGCTTCAAAAATGCAGCTTAATGAAGCTGTAACATTTATAGCCTATAAGATCTTTATTTGTGGGGATTTATTGCATTTATAAATTATATGAAGAGGAAAGGAAGTGTCCTGAAACTGAAGTGTTGCAACAACATGTCTAGTTATATTTGAACAAAGGCACAGTAAAAGGTTTTAAAGGATAAAAGAGCTGAGACTTTCAAAAATATTGTGGGGATATAAAGAAAAAAAAACCAAACCTGTAAATCTGTCAAAAGGAAAGCTGCTCCAAAGGACTGTTAAATATTGCTGTTGTCCAGGGAAGGTGCTTCTCATGGCAGCCACACAATGTGCTACCGATTTGCAAACTCCTGCTCTGGCTGGGATATATTCTTCTCTGCAGGAGGAGAAGAGAGGTGAGGGACACACAAATATCTCAGTTTTGTTATTATAATTTCTTTGGTACCATCTTATGATACTTATAACAATGGGATTTTTTTGCATTTACTCAGGTAACATACCGAGGGATGGAAACCCTTGGCTACTTCCAGGTAGTGCAAGTAAATCAGGTAGGTATGTATAAATCATTTCAGATGACAGCCTCCAGAATCTTGGTGCAGTTCCAAATTCCTGGATATGGATGGTTTCCCGAATTTCACGTGCAAGAATGAAAAAGTTCACACAGTTCTCTTGCACATATTGAAAAAATGTAGGAATCTTGAGTGTAACAATCTGCCTCTAATTTAATTCATGTACTTTATCCTTTAATTGCTGAAAACCAAAAAAACTATTTTCCTCATTCCACAGTAGTGCATGAACAAGTTAGATGGGAATTTTTGTAAAGGAAGGAGTGCAGCAGAGTCACCTTTTTACATCATCTCTCTTGTCATTCCAGTTGATATCCTGATAGGTTGTGGTGTTACTTTAAACAAACACAGTCTTTCCTAAGTCACCTCCATGACTATTGTTTTTAATTCAAAGAGAAATTCAGATACTGGTTACAAAATTCCTCTTACAAAACATCTGCTAGGAAAAAACAGTCATGATAAGAAATAATTACTCATGCAATCACATTTTCAGACTTTCCATATGTATATTTATTTGTGGGGGCAGGGAGAATGGTAAGTGGGAAGAAAAACTCAAACTAAAATGACCAGGGGGCCTTAATCAGTGTCATCTCTGATGGATGACAAATCTATCCCTTTTAAGTGAATTTACTGCAGAAAGCTGTGAATTTTTTTCCCCTGATTCTTCCTGAATGTATACCTGAATCCTGAGAATATGGGTAGCCTAGGACTGTATAACTGACCTTTTACCCTCGCTGCCAAACTGAAACAAAAATAAACATCAGTTGGCACTCTCTTATGTGGAAGCAAAACGCATACAACTATTTAAAAAAAAATCTGAACATCTAAAATGGAATAATCACTTGCTTTCATTCCTCAGCCTTCTAAAATATATATACACAAGCTGTCAGACAGTATTTTGATAACTGTTTTGTAGTGCTGCAGTGGCACATGTAGCAGTAAGTTAAAATTTAATTACACTACTTAAAAAAAAAAAAGAGGGATTTTTGTTTATTTGTTTTAAGAAGAACCATGTGGATAGCTTTACTTTACTATGAAGTTCTGCACATAAAGTACAGGGAATTCAGAAGCAGACTACCATCAGTCCATTGGCCCAAGTATATCAAAGCCAGTTAACCTTCAACAGTGAATGGTTCAAGGCCAAGATGTATGTAATTCCAGATGTATGTCCAAAAACATAGGAAGGCCATTAAACGAAAACTTATTTTAAGCTGCTGTAGTGAAAGAATTTAGCGAAGGAAAATAGAGAACCTACATGTGCCTTCTTCCAATAGTAGTTAACTTGATGTCACTGAAAGGAAAAAAAAAAAAAAAGATATATTTTAAAAAATTATATCATCTTGCTACTGCTGTGAAATAAAAGGAAATCACAACTCTTTTTTTTTAATTTGCATTCAACAAGTATTCCATATTGATTTTTATACTTTTCTCTTCACCCAAACTGTCTCTAACCTAAAGACTTTTTAATTCTTATAGTAGATTTCCTTTTTCTCTACTAGGAACCCATACTAAGAGCTATACTTTGTTTAATATTGACCCAGTTATAGTGCAGTAATTTAAGCTAGGTAAATAAAATAGTCAACATAAATATTTTTTCCTGATGTTAAATGTTCAACAGTTCCCTTTTAAGAACTCATCAATCACCCTAGCTTAAAAACAATTTAAGCAGTTGGGTATCAGAATTCTTAATGCCCATTTAATGCTTGTTACTTTAGCTATATTTGACTGAATAGTCACATTAGAACTACTATGGAAAACATAAGGTCTCATCCTCTCTCTTGAACTGGTGCACATCTGATTGCTGTTAAAAACCTGGCACAGCAAAAAATTATACACTTATTGATTCTGGTGGGGTTTTTTTGCTGTTTAGGCTCTTGAGCTGGTTCACAATGGGATCAAAGAAGAAGTAGCTGAAGTGCGCATGAGACACCACCATATTCATGAGACTATTAAGCAGAAACCAAGGAGCAAAGAGTATTTTTTTTGTTATTATTATTATTATAACAGAAACATTCCTGCAAAGCTAAAGCTTGCTGTGATTTTTATCAGCTCTCCTTCACTCACAGTATTATCCAAACAACAAGATGATCAAACTCATGTGGAAAACTATACATCTTGGGAAAACTTCAGAAATTGAGTTCTTCCACAGTATAGCATGAGTATCCTGTTCTATAACTTCTATAATATCATTACCACCACTTCTGCACTATTATATCATCAAAGCTACAGCAGAAGTGTCTTACCTAAATCAGAACAACCTAAACTCAAAACCAACTTGTAAGTCTGTCTCCTGCATTAATACATCATCATGAAATGTAAACGTCAGGCCAACTGTCAGTATATTTAATCACGTTTAAGTTATTATTCATTTAACAAAAGCTAAATATTTTTTTTGTGATCAAAGCCCAATGTGCTAGTATGCTTCTACCCATCTGCCTTTACAGTCTCATTCCATTCACTCTACACAAACACAGTTCCCAGAAATGTTAAACTGCTTGCTGCTTGTAGTCTTCCCACCCTATATGTGAGCTACTATTTTTGAGAATAAGTATGAAGAATTTTAATAAGCATTTGTATATTTTATAGCACTAAACATAGCAATCCCAAAAATAACGTTTTCAGTGTTGCCTACTTTGTGAAAATGAAGCTCCATCACCTCTTATAAATTTGCAATAAAAATGAATCTGTGTAGGTCTAAAAAAAGGTAAGCATATAAGAAACACTTTTTTTTCTGATAAAATTAACCAATGCTTTTAAAATAGTGACAACAATCAATAAATATTTTGGTTTTAAAAATGTTGCATTTATTAATTTCAAATAAATTAATTGTTAAACCACTATATATAAACTAAAGTTTTATTGCAAACACTACTGTAGGCTTTGGTTTTTTGTACTGCTGTCTTTTAACCACTATCTTATTGAGGAAATTATTTATACTTATCAAAAAGTCATAAAGAATTTACTCTATTTGTATGCATCTCATTTTTGCATTTACTATTTCTAATGACTCTTGAAGTTCCTTTTAAAATGTCTTGGTTTTTTGTTATTTTCTCTTTGGTACTACTGAATATATCAAGATTTAGGGAGTACCGCTTGCCTGCTGTTCCAGATACGAAGATTTGCTGTATCTAGCAGCATATCAGCATGCACATCATACTGCTCTATAAGCTGTATATGTGCTGCTGCTTTATTGAATACTAAACACCAAGCAAGGTCATTTCCAATATCAATGAAAAAAGTAATTTCATAAGTTATAATGAATATTTAAAATGGATTCTGAAAATATTCCATGAAACAAACTTCTGCTTTCCTTCACACTACTGGAAAAAGCCTGAGAAGTTGTTAGCTTCTGAGTAACCAAAGGCAAAAGATATCATCCCTGACAAGCAGCTAGATCCTACGAGGAATCATAAACCAGGTGTTCCTCTGCTTACAAAGCCTGCAAGGTGATGTTTTCTAGTATCATGCCTACCAAGTCAGACCATATACAGTATTTGATTGCAGTGTTTTGGCATCAAAGAGCCCAGCAACTGCCTCACTCATTTGTAAAATACTGACCTTCAGTTCTTTTTTTCAGTCTAAAGGAAAGGTTGTGCCTCATACAGTTAAATATTTTTATGCAGGAAGGCAGAACCAAGAACTTCTGCAGGGAAGGCACATCTCCCTTAGTATTTCAGTAGCACTATGGTATAGCATATTGCATTAGAAGTGATAGTTTCTTGCTCATTTCTTGCAGACAGAGGAGAAACCAAGGAGATCTCAACCTCAACTCAAAGCAGCCTGCCAGCTCCAGGGCCCAGAAAAAGATCCTCAGTCTTACTCCTGGTTGCCCCCAGCCCAAACCTACTCCCCAGTTTTCCATGACTTTAGCAGAAACACCCTAGTCCTACCACTTATGGCTTCTGTCTTCTCAGACTGACAGCACTGTTGTTTCCTACTCTTGCTATGTACGGGTAGGCTTCTGTTACAGAGCAGGGCAAAGGGATGGCATGGCAGTCACTTGCCATTATTGACCCAAAGTTATTACCACAACGTAAGCAGGAGAAAGGTGGTAGCAGAAGGTACTTGAGAAGCCAACGAATTCCAGTATTTTGCCATAAAAGGCATATGACAAAGTGTTTGGTCCAAGTTATTTTAAGTTTTGGAAGAAAAAAAAAAGCCTTTATTGACATTCTTTAATGTTACCCTTTACAATATCAGCCAATGGCCTAGACCTACATTTTTATATACATATGTAAAGAAATTTAGTCATTCTTCAAAATTTTTTTACCTGCATTGTAAGCAATCAATATCCAGATAAATCAGTTCTTTGTTTCAGTCCACAAGGGCACTAATTTTGCATTTAGGATTAACAAGCTGCAAACTGAGCAGGACAAAAATTTAAAGACACTAATCTTCTGAATCAGTGAATATTAAGGAACTGAGGGATGAAAACAAGAAATATCAATGCTTCCTTTCCATGTAATATGTCACAAATCATTGAGACAAATGGTTATCAGTCTTGTTTTCTGCAGCCTGTTTGCCATGTATTACTGCAGGCTGGATCCCAAAAGAGTGGCAAGAGGAGGTGTGCCTTGCTGCTTTGCCCAGCCTGCTTTACAGAGCAGCGTTATCAAAGCCTCTGGGTGACTTCTGTCAGAATGCTGTTTCCAGAGGGGGTTTGTAAAGTTTATTATAGCCAAGAAGGCCAACAAGATGGAGTGACAGCAAGAATGATGGAAAGACCCCACCCTGGGAGGACACACTATACAGGGAATAATGTAGTTTAAAATATTTTTTATTTTTCTTCCATCTTTCCTAAAGGTCATTGCTCTCTCTTTCAGAAGTTCTCCCTCAAAGACGTAGACATATATCAAAGCTCTGGCCACTTGGAGTACTGCAGCAACACCATAAAGCTTTTTAGAGCTTGTGACTATTTTTTCACTGGTGGTTCTTTCAAGTAAAAAATAAACATATCTGAACTGTTTTCACATGTGACATTTAAAATTGTGGGTGTGTTTTTTGATGTGTTATGGATTATTTTAGAAACAAGAGTATGAATGTAACATACTTGCAGCTTTTTTTTTATCAACTTCATCCCTTTATTTAAGTCTTTAAATAAGCTATGACATAAGTTGGGCTAAAGATGTTCACAAAGTTTACTAAGCAAATGTTTTTTTGGCTAATTAAATATTTCACACTATCAGGCTGATTTGTTATTAGACTCTAATCAGTTTGACTAAAAACATGGGAGTTGGGGTTAGGCAACCATTGCTGCATTTGTAATCTGATGAATGGAACAACTTTGTCATAAGAAAATATGAATTGACTGGAAAGAGTCAAGGTTAATCAAAGCTAGGATCTTGTCATAGACAGTGTCTACCTCTATATTCATTAAAAAAAATAAAAGAAATATCTTTAAGCATTCTGCAATGTCCTTGAGCTGTTGTCTCTTTTTTTCTTCCATGAACACATATATGTATTTCTAGAGCTCACCAGTCACTATTATTTGGCTACTCTTCAAGGCAAAGGACAAATATATTTAGCTGTCTAAATTTATTCTTATCCTGAGCTCAGAGAGTTACATTTCAAGATGTAAATGTGTTTCTAAGGCTTAACATTTCCATCTTATTATTAACTTCCAGTATAATTCTTGATGTTGCTGAGATTCTTATAAAAGTTAAATCTGTTTTTAAAATTTTAATCTAAATTCTTAGTCTAAATGAATCCCTTTGGCATTTTTTGTACAGATAAATGACAATAAGTGAGTCTTGCACCTTTGAAAATTCTTTTTGTTCATGAGCACAGATTTTAAAGCCAGCAGGGGCCATTATAATCATCTAGACTTTCTGCAGCTATGAAGCCCATAGTGATTTTGCACAGCTTCTTTTTCGACTAATAGCATCTTTTAAATCAGTCTTAATTAAAGAAATCTCCAGATATAAAGAATCCATCATAATTCCTATTTCTTGAGTGATGAGTTTCAGTCTAGCTTTAATTCCCCACTCAGTATTTTAAATGTGATTATTGTGCTCTGCATTTATTTGTCTGCCTTCTAAAGTACAAAGGATTGCTTCTTTCTTATGCCTTATATTTTATGATATTCCTGAGAGGATTTTGTCTACAGAACTCAAAAACTTAAGTTTCAATTTTTGACCTTCCAAAGTTAAAGTTACAAATCAACAAAATATTTACACATTTTTATTGAATCACAGCCTCTGTGTTTGCTTGAATTCAACTTTGAAATTCATTCTGCTAGAATTTATCTATGGGTCTTTCTCTGTTTAACCTTTGACTTTTCCAAGCCAAAGGGAACATGATTCAAAAGCACTAATTTTAACATGCAAGAACTAACTTCAGAATTTTATAAATAAAATCAAAAAGAGCTCTTCTCAGGTATTAACTGGAAAATGAATAATTGCAGTATCTCTAAATACTGCTTATTTCTATCTTATCTGACTCTCTAGACTATATTAGGATAAATAGCCCACAAAAATATCCAAGTTTTGATACACAAACAAAGCTTCGACAACCAGGAAATCAGTGAAAAAAACTCAGAATCAATGAAAAAAACTCAGCATGTTTTCTTCTCTTTATAGATGCTATAGATGATATCTTTACTGTCTTAGCTTAGGATTTTAATGCCTCATCTGTAATGATAGCACATTTCTTGCTTCCACACCTCCTTTAATGAAGCAGTTGACCTTCATGCAAAAAACCCCCCAAAAAAACAACAAAAAAACCCCAACAAAAAATAGATATGGGTAAAATAACTCACAGTTTAAGTTTTGCTTTCAGTCCATAACAAGCATCTTATGCTGCAGTAATAGAATTTCAAGGAGAGAAGATGGACTATAATTCAAATGTCCTTATAGTATAAATTTGATCCCAGATTACATTCAGCTTTTGAAAGTTTATTTTTTAGTTTCAGATAGCATAACACAGGAGCAGTCCTATAAACCCATAGAATTCCTCTTAATTTAAAAATGTTTCCTGAATTTTTAGTTCACTCACACACAAACTAAAGTTTAGTCTTTATACAGCTTTATACTCAAACACTAGCTAAAAAACCTAAAGCAGTTTTGGGGTTGTAAATACTATTTCTTCAAGTGCAATAGAATTTTGAATAGCTCTTATTCTACTATGGTACTATCTTTCCATTATATCTTAATGACCTAATTTAATGTGCTTAAGCCCCAGAAATATGAAAAAAAAAACCTGAAAAAACTATGTAGATCATTCAGTGTTAGGTTCAGTGTTGTTAACAGGACTGTCCCTTAAATTGTAAGGCATAGCTTGTTCCTACTTGATCTGTACTGATCAGATGTGTTGAGTCCTGTGCATTTTACTTGCTCAAGAGTATACCTCCACAAACCATAGCCTATGCATTAGCAAGCTGACTCTATAACACTTTTGACTGCATCTCCCTAATATAACATTTTCATGTTGATTCCTTGTCTGAAGACCAGAGAGAATAAAACAGATAAGTGGAACTTCCACTGTCCTGACCTCAAAAATAAAAACAGGCTCTGTTTTTTGGAAAGTGGTTGGTGCAGGCTGTGGTGGTTGGGTTTTATTTTTTGGAGGATGTGGCTGCTCTTTTTTGAAAAAATGGTATCATTCACATTTTATAGGTTGCTGAATTTGTAACTAAGACTTGATCCAAACCTAGGAAAAATACTTAAACTATCAAATGGTGATTTTCCTTCCTGTAGCTAACAATCAGATCTTTTATGCATAAGGTTTCATTGTTGATGACAAATTATTCATCACAGTAATACCACTGACACAACTAAAACAATAAGTGGAAAAATGAATAGAAAAGTTAAAAGCATTTATATAAGCAACCAGTTATTTTCTCTCTAAGAAGGTGCTTTGTGGATTAATCTGACAGCAGCTAGAGTTAAGATGCCATATAAACATAAATATGAAATATTTTCTTAAGGTTTTAAACTGGAACTAAATTTCATCTAATTATTCTTGAAATTTATTACCTATTGAATCTGACACCAAATGAGCAGCTTATTTTTAATTCATTGGATTCATCTGTGCTTTTGTATTTTTAATGTGAAGGATAGAACAGAACAAATCCAGTGCAGGCAGATGCCAATTTAAATATAATGTTGTCCTACTTTGGGGACTTCACTGGCTGTGTGAGTTACTCAGTGATGCCATTCAGACTTTGTAATTGACAGTAAATAATTATCCTGCAGTCACTCACTTCCATTTGCTAAAGGAAGCCATGCCATAATAAAACCAATTCAATGTGGAATACTGGAAAACAAATTCAGTACTTCAGATATCTCAAATATCTGTTCAGAAGCAAAATTAAAAACACCTGCTAGATATTGATAAGAGAAAGCTGATTTTTCAAGTTCATATATTTCATAGCATAGAGGTCTAAATATTATTTACAAAATACAGGCCTAAATATTATTTACAACATACAAACCAAAAGATCAAGAAGAATGAAAAGTGGTCAGTCAAATATAGAAGCAATGAAACCTAGTCTGCACCAGCTACAGTGGACTATATTTGCCCACAGGGATCTTGAGTTTTGATCTTTTATCTTTTTTCCTTCTCCTTCTACTATATCCTCACATCTTCCACATTTCTTTTCCTTCTTGTGTTCTTACCACTATGACATATTATTGCTGAAACTTTCCTTATAACATTAATTTCTTATAATATTAAGGTACCTGGACATATCACATTACTGTAGGTTTCATATAAGAATGATACTATATTTTGATGTAGAGTACGTCATACTGTAAAGCTTGAGAGCTAAGATGACTAGTATTAAGGCCTTTAAATACAAGTATGTCATACTGAAAGAGCAGGTAGAAGAGACAACAGGTAATGAGCTAGCTTAAGCCTTGTCTCAGTCCCTTACCATTTAACCTTCAAAAATCTTGCCATGTTTCCTCAACACTTACTACTATGTGCCTAGAATTACTCTCACCTTAGGAGGGCTGAACTGCAAAATTCAGGTATTCACTCAACTGATGAACTTCCAGCAAAGCTTCCTGAATTGCCTAGTTTGGGTAATATCTTCAGAGAATATCTGGTCCATATTCACAAACTTCAGTTGTGTCTTCCACTTACTTATTTTGAAAAGCACTGCAAAAAGATTTTCAACTCTTCTTAAATGTTTTTTTTCCCAGAGTAGTTACACATTGAATGTGAGATAAAGATTTTATCTCTTTTCATTAAAAATTTATTAGGCTAAAGAAAGAGCACAAAGCATTCAGGGTAATCATTGTTCACATAAGAACAAAATAATTTAACTGTAATTTACAATAATTTTAAACCCTGAGATTAGTCAGTGATTCAGAGTCAGGGATGTATGAATAGCCATTAGAGATTAAGGAGAAAAAAGTTAGTCAGGTTTAAATAGACACTGCTTTAAACAAAAAAATAACCAAAAAATATCCTGAGTACACGACAAATGTCATCCTTATCCAAAGGCTGTCTGCTACGTCCAGACTTTTAGACTACTTCTGTTCCCTTCCCCTTGTCAGTGCTCTCCAGTTACCCAAGAACATCTTACTTCTGATATACAAATATGAAGCTACCCTGGTTTATAATTTACTTTTCCAGACAGTCATCTTAGTCAATTTTGGGAAATTTTGTGAAAGCCGATCAGTTTTACCGACATAGAAAATACACAGTTTAGTTAAAGGCACTTATCTATCCTTCCCTATTCTGTATACTGTCGGGCTTGCTTTACTCTATTTTATTATTTCTCTGAAATGTCTGCCTAAAATATTTGGCAAAGGCCCACCGTTATTAAAATTGTCAGAATATTGAATAAACATTTGCCTTGAGTTCTCTGAAAAAAATTAGTCTACAGCTGAATAAAAATATACAGATAGGAAGATTTTCACATCACTAAGATTATACATTCTGTGGTTTCCACGGACTGTGTAGGAAGCCCAGAAAAACAACCTTGTATTTCAGTTACCACTACATGATGCAAAGCTCAGCACCAATACAAATCTCATCATGCTGATTCAAGCGTGCTCAGAAATGTCAAATAAGCAGAAGTAAGGGGCCAGCAACATGGCACTGTGTGCTCTGGCACCAAAGGTACAATCTCCGACTTGGCCTGAGCCAGCTTATACAGTAGTGCAAAGATCTGGCACTTGGCTTTGCAGTAAGTGCTGGAAGGGATGTTATATGGGGATCTGCGTAACTTTTCTCCAGGATTCAGAAGTGCAAATCCAAATTTGTGAGTCAGTCCTGCAAAACTGACTCAAATTATCACAACAGACAGGACTCCTCAGATGTCAAGAGAAGGAGGATAAAATAGCAAAGCGGTTTTGTCGCTGGCAGGCAAGTTCTTACTTTTTAGTCTCATTTTCCTCTCTTTTATTCTGTGCTTCTGGATGTTAAAGGAGATAGATACATTGTTGCTGGAATACATGAACTTATAAATAACTAACAAGGGGTTTTTAGACTTCATGTATAACTATGCTTATTCTTTTTCTAATTATAATAAGAATTTTATATCAGAACCTCTTGGGAATATTCCTTTTTCCCACAAAGAAGTTTTTTTGTATTAAGTGGCTTTAGAAATTTTTATAACACTTGTATAATTTTTCCTCTCTTTCTGTGGCACAGTGTTATTAGTCACTGCAAATCTACTGTCTGGTGTAAGCTGATAACATAAATCAATATTGGTCAAAGTATTTTTTGTGACATAGAGATGATATGACCTTTTAATTGTACTTGTTTCATACAAGTACATCTCATAATCTATAAATAAAGTAATGAGAAAAAAAAACCCAAAACACAATGAAATTCCATGTGAAATTCTTCACCAGAATGGCCACTTCTTTGGAAATCCCTAATTTTGTAGTTCCCAAGCTTCAGTTTGGTCATGTTAGTAACTGTTCGCCATAAAATCTCAAACTATCTGCAACAGAAATGACAAGAAAGAGGGAAATGATAAACTGCATTTGCCTATGAATAAAATTCCTCAAAGCATATCCTATAAAGAAGCTTAAAGTCAGTGAAATCACAAGTATCTTACCAAGGCCCATCTGTACCCTAAAATGCTGCCATCTTATTGCATCTAGCTTAATAGCAGGTATTAAAAAAAAAGCAGGATGAACAAAGTCAGAAGGCAGTTCCCACAGAGTTCTGTCAGAAGTGAGCTAGTAAAAAAACCTAACATAAGGAACAAAAAAAAGCAATTAGAATGAATTCAAAAACATGGTTGAAACACCTCTTTGCTTCTTGCTTCAAGTCCTTTCCTGCTGAGAGTAAAACAACATGCCAGCAAGAAAGGCACGAAGAGCAGCTGGCAGTCCAATAACATACTAGAGCTGTCAATGCTGTCCACATGGTTCTCCACATGAGGTTTTTAGAGAATCCTGATACTGTAATCTATAATGCATTGGGAAAAAAGGCATCCCTTTTCAAGGCCATTCTGCACAGAAGAGAAATAAATGGTTAATGCAAAGAAAAAACACTCCCATTTATATTTGTATAAACCAGAAACTAAGAAAAGGATGTTGTAAAACCAAAAGTAGTGAAAAAACTTATCTTCCAAAGTAGTGTAAAAGCTTATCTATACCTGGCAAAAAATGCTTAGAGGATATTCAATTAACAAAAAGAGACAAATTAGAACAAAAATATTACATAGCATAATGACAAAACATGATTTTTAAGTTCCTTCTGTTTTATAATTCACTTAAAAACACTAGTCTTGTAACACATTTTGAGAAGGCATTACTTTGTTATTAAGGACACAACTAAGACTGAGGAAGCTTATGAAGAACACTTTGCTGGGTAAAAAATGGCTGGATGGCCAAGCCCAGAAAGTTATGGTGAACAGAGTTAATTCCAGTCAGCAGCCAGTATTCCCCAGGGCTTAGCTCTGAGGCTAGTTTTGTTTAATATCTTTAACAATGATCTGGATGAGTGGATTGAGTGCACCTCAGTAAGTTTGCAGATGACACCAAATTGGGCAGGAGTGTTGATGTGCT
>BOSO01012850.1:589-36202 GCA_018403395.1 Gorsachius goisagi
GTGGTGGGATGGCAGGGTTAGGTTAAAGGTTGGATTCAATGATCTTAAAGGTCTTTTCCAACCAAAGTGATTCTATGATTCAGCCCATTGGGTCCCATTGACTAGTAAAAATTGAGTTCTTTCAATTAGTCCTTGCTTCAGACCTCATCCACTGCTGGTAGGTCTCCTCTTTGAGCTCTTTCTCTAAGCAGGGATGTCTGGGACACCTACCTGGTGAGGATCAGGTCCCCACGTTTTATAACAGTTACTTGATATTCACAAGGACTATGCAACATCACATTATATGTAACATTTATTATCTCATATATAACGTTTAATATATCTTTGTGTTTTCAGGTAAAATGAATTGTTTCCTGTGATTTTTTTTTTTCCATTCTGTGTTATCAGTATTTGTAAGATGACATAAATCTGTTGTTTAAATTTAACACTTACTATTAAAATTCAGCATTTTGCAGACTATTAAAATTCAGCATTTTGCAGCTTGAGAAATCCCGGTTTTGATGGCTGGGTTCTTTGAATTTTTCATGTTACTGACTGATAGAATAATTTGCCAAGTAGAATCTAAGCTAAACTGGAATTCATTACCATTGTTTGTGGGATTAGGCTTAGAGAAATAAAAGAAGAAAACAGGTTTATGTTTTGTTTTTTTTTTCTACTTTAACAAAGTAAATCCTCGTCAGAACCCTGCTGTTAGTGATTGCCAATTACCTGCAACTGCAGGAGCACTAGTAAAGCATTGCCTTAATTAGGGAGGCCTAAAAATGCCCTTGGGAACTCAGCAAGCATAAATGTAGCTGAAAGGTTTTGCTTCTCCTTGACAGGCATCAAGTTTTTGTGCAGAAACTCCTGGTAAGCGTTCTTGGAAACATCTTCACTGAGCTGCTATGAATGTACTGTTATTCAAACTAGGTAAATTCACCATCTTGATATTAAGGTTTGGTTTGGGGTTTTTTTATGGTACTTTCTTAAAATGCTGGTTTGGTGGTTGTAGGCAGATCTACAATGCCTCATCATTCAGAATTATTTGCTGTAATGGTTTTGTTATTCCATGCCTTTCAAAGTCCTGAACCTATAAGACTTTCTAGACAATATGTGTTTTAAAAATATTTTTAGAAAGAGTAATGTGGGGTGAGTTTTGTAGTTTTATTCTTAGTATGGCTTTTTGTATAACTTCTGTATGGTCAGACCTGTTCTTTGCTCTCTAACTTTCTACTTCTTGTAGTACAACAGATAATGACTCTGAGCTGTGGTAATTAAAGCATACCAAATCTTTTTGGTTAGAGAGAGCCCTATTTTTAACAGGTATCTGGTTTGTCTAGATATTTTTATTTCTTCTTGAATTGTGTTGCTGAAAGTAAATCTCTATCTGATAATGTATGTTGAGTAAGCTTTAGAAAAATCTTAGTCACAACTGTGTTATAATAGTGCTATGGATGAGCTTTAGTTCTGTAGGGGGAATGCCTGCCTTCTTTTCTTTCTTTCTTTGCCTTGTCAGTACTGTGTAAGCCTAACAGGTCATGATCATCTAGTGGTATGTGCTAGCTACTTCCACTAAGACTGAAAAGTAATGGTTTGGTATGAATAAGGTAAAGAGTATGAGATGCCTAATACTAAATGAGTACTTCATGCAGTACAGGTGGTTACAGTCAGAAAAAGTTTTCCAGGAAAATCTGTTACTCGTGCTCACATCAGACCTCCCCTTGCAGGTCGGGCATACTGCCATGAAGTTGTCAGTTTTTCTCAAAATAGTGGTCTTCCATCTGAAATAGTGTTAGACAATAGATGTGCTGGATTTCTTACCTCTGTATGTCTGCTTTCTCTTGCTTTCCTGTTCAAATATAAATGCCTTTTCTTCGGTCTTTCAAATGAATAGTGCAAATGCACTACTTAAAAATCACTGGCTTTACAGTAATACTGCAATAAATACAATAAAAGTACTACTTCTAAATTCCATAAATGAGATAAGGCTATTTCACCTGATACATAGGAAAAGAGAAAAGCAAGAACAGTCAACTTCAAGTTAAAAAAATCCCAAAACTATTTTGGGTAATATAAAAAACTGAAACCATTAGTATTGTAGACATAGCTGGCTGTAATGTTCACATTTCACTGTGCTATAAATCTTGTGATGACTCTGGTTTTGCTTTTTACTTCTCCCTCTTTATGTAATGGTTGAGCTTTGAGTGTTAAGTTACCACTACATAAGACTTCTAATCAATTCTTTTTAATGTTATGTTTGCAATATTATAATTCTGATGCAAAGTTAGCATTGAGGAAGGTTTTAACACAGTTGCATTTATAGACAAGAAACATTGCTTGTTCTGGTATATCCAGGGATTAAATTATGGATTTTTTTGTTTCCCAAATCGAACCATCTTTCAAATTAACTCTTTATTGTACTGTAAGATATACAGCGAATGCCCATTTGATTGTGTTGATACTATCTGTCTGATGTTTTAATAGGCATTTACAGCAGTAATTCATTTAGCTGCTCCTTGGTTATTCTCTAAACTTACTTATTTTCTGGCTGATAGAACATTTATACTAGAACATTTCTTGAGATCAAGATGTGAAGTGTATCCTTCTCCTATACTCTCCATTATATTATGCAGCCCTGCTTTTACCTTTGTAGAACAGTGGTTAAAGCATAGATGACTTGAGAGCAGTAACAGTTTCGGACTTTTTTTGCTTAGTTTGGTTTTGAGTTTATTTGGAGGTTTTACTTGTTCTTTTAACTTTCAAAACTTTCTTTTCATTCAAAACTGTAACGTGTCACAAAGTATAAAAGATCATCGTTTCAATGTACATGTAGCTAGATAATATGCAGTGTTCAGGCCTCAGTTTTTAATTTGTGACAACAAAATTAGGTTGGAGGTGATAGTTGTTTCTGGATGTGTAAGCATCCTGTGGCTCTAAGAAGAGTGGAGTGATCTGTATTTGGAGGAATGGGGTGGAGACGGAAGATGCCAGCCTGATTCTAGAAAAAGGTCCTAAAATAAGTGTCTCTGACTCTAGATCCAGAGCCTAAATAAGATGTCCAAGAAAAAAACGTCAGAAGAGATCTGCACAAAGTAACTCAATTTCATTAAAACAGTACATATTGCCATAATGTCACTTGTTTAGAATTAACTCTAACAAAAAAGCTACCTGGGTCCTTTTCCCAGTAGTTCTGTGGCTTTTCTATAAGAGCTGTGATAAACAGCTATGGACCAGATTAATCCTACTGCTTTTCAAGGAGGAAGGAGCAATTACAAGCTTTTTGTTCTCTCACACAGTATAATATAGGTTAATTTCATAATGGTAGGTCATCTGACCAGCCAGGGTTTAACTCTTTTACTAACCATATCTGAAAGAAGAAATACACATAAGAACAGCAGTGTCTGGATACCTTTTCTTTGTTTCTGGGGGAGAAGAGGAATGTTTTCCTTGTGAGGATTTCTTAACTCGTAGTTCTGGATTTTTTTTTCTTCTGAAATTAATTTGTCAGTAGACATTCCTTACTGAAATAATAGTGTTTTTTCATGTGCAGCTGAATGACAGAAAACCAATTTTCTTTAGAAGTGAGAATACTAGGGAATATTTCCAGAACAAAACTTTCAATCTAGCTATTTTGAATTTTGTAGTTTAAACAAACCCTTTAATATTAATAATAGTGGTATTTTTTTTCTTGTTTGTAGATTGTATGACTTTTTTTAACCTTTATGTTGGTCTTGCTTACCTTGTACAAATCTAAAATTTCTTTAAAGTTGAGCACTAGGATGAAAAAATAATGCAACCAAGAGCTTGCTAGCCTTTATTTTTCTTCTTCTTGGTTTTAGGTATTTTTGTGTCTGCAGTACCCTTTTGTTTTTCAAAGTATAGTATCTGCAGATTTGACATGGACGTTGTGAAAAGTTCAGTAGAACAGTATCTCTGAATTTCAACCGTTCTTACTTTCTGAAGAAGAAACATGATTTTATTAGGCTTTTTGGAAAAAGAAGAGGAAAGTTAAATTCCTGAATTCTGTTTTCAGTGGTACTTTTACTGTTTCATGGCCACTGTGGGAAGCAATGTTGTACAGGGATAGAAAAAATCAAGGTGTGGGGTCCTTTCTTTATATGAATTAAACAGTGTGGAATATCAATTTATTCACTAGCCTGTGCTTTTCAAGTAGCTGAGGGGTGACAGAGTGGTGACCCTCTGAATAAGAGGGACGGCTGCTAGTGATCCTCTTAAAGCTCAGTGATTTTGGAGGAGAGGGTTTTCTCATGTGCAGCAATTGTTCTCCCTTATTTGTTATTTTGTTCTGCAAAAATATTGCATTTGAGTATTTAAAATATCAGAATGATGAAAAAATTGATCTTTTCATAATAAGCCTTGGAAAGTTAAGCTGGAATGAAACAAAGCTATAAAAGAGAGGACTGCTGGTACAAATTGCTTAGGTGAAGAATAAGCGTATGGGCTTGGTGTTAGTTTTGCATAATGCAGTTGAATGTAATCAGGAAATGTTCACACTGAGTATTTAATTAGACTCTACATGACCAATCTTGTTAGGGACTTTACTAATTATCAAGTGACTGAGATGCTGAGAAAGTCAAAGTAATGTTTCAGAGAACTGTACTTCACTGGAGAGTTTGGATGTGTGAGAAGTGTTTGAGGTGATCAATGTTAAAGAAGGTGAATGGAATACGAAAAGGTTTAGTATATTTTTTTAAAGTTAATAATGATTTGTTCTCAGGTAGCAGGAATAATGGATGGAGGTACAGATGCATGGGTGAGTTGAATAGTAGCCTGTAGTAATCTGTGTAAACTCTAATTGAGCATCTAAAGACAACAATTCAGTTCTGTTATGGCAAGAATATAGAGGTTAAAAATAAACATACAACGTAATACAAGAGGGGCTTGAAGTGAGCAGAAATATTTACAAGAAAAGCCCTACATCTCCTGAAGAAGCTATGTTATCTTTGAATTACAATAGTAGGCATAATTCTATTTTCCCCTTCCTTCCTTCCTTCCCCTCTTGTGCTCAACTCCCGTCTGTATTAAGGGTGAATTTTACAGACCTACGTATACTTACACAGAGCAAGCAAAGTGTGTGTAGACTCTCTCCCAAAAAGAGATAACAGTTCCAACGACTGCAAGAAAGGGTGGAAGAAAGACTGCAAAATCAGCATCTCTGTGTCCCATCTGCTTCCCTCTCTATCCAAAGAATTATGGGATCCCTTTAAATTGTGTTCTGTTTCTATATGGCTTCTTTTAATGCCTTGCATTTCCCCACCATTCCAGCATTTTCTGGAATTCATTATTTATAGCATCTAAGACACATGTAAAAGGCTCAGTCAGGCTACATCTCATTTCTCAAACATTGGAGCTACACGTTCCATGACTCTACCAAAACCCTTCATATCCATTGAAATTGGTTCCTGATCAACTACTGTGATCCTGACACCCCACCTATCTTTTTTTTTTTTTTTGCTATTGGATCCTTTCCTCGTTCCCTCAAATACATAATTCTAGTCCTTTTGCAGTCCTGTGTACATCATCCTTCTTGTTTAAGTGGTATCGGGTTATTACCTTGCTTCCAGTTACTATGCCTGGCTGTGAACCTAGAAATAGTGTTAATTTGATTTCAGAAGCAGTGACATTATCTTACAGATAATTTAATTAGGAGTTGTTTTGGAACACTATCACATTTTAAATGAAGTTGTGTATGAATAACTGCTAGTTTTTTCAGCACTGCTAAAAAGGGTCTATGTGTATTCCTCCCCACTTCCCCGGAATCCTTTTCCTGCAAGAACACTGTCCTAGCAGTTCAGTAGTAAAGCCCTTGCACTGTAGCAGAAAGCAAGCACTACCACAGGGTATAGAAAACTGGCTGTTGCTGAATAGCATAGAAACTTCAGAGATCGTTGTTAAAGTATGCTTAGAAATTAGTTTTATTTATTTGAATATTTAAATTAATGTACTTAAAACGTCCATGTATGAATAATTCTTCTGTATATGTAAATTCAAGTTCTTACTATTGCCTCTGTATTTTTTCCATTACTCATTTCTTGCAGTTAAATTCATTATCCAATGGCTATGATTTATTAGACCATGAGCTTTATGTTACAGATAGCCGTTGTTTTTATTTTCTCTTTGTACAACACTAAGCACAGTTGGATATTTACCAGATAAACTGTTAGACACTGTTGTAACACAAGTAATAAAATCTAGAATATTACTGCAGTCATGGAAGAAGTAAAACTAATTTTGAAGCATTTATGTAAATAAACTGTTTTTAACAGTCCATGCTTAGACATATATTCTTCTACTCTTAGAATGCTCTATGTATTTTAATGGGTTGTTATTCTATATACATGTATTTATTTTTAAAGGCACAAATGCTAAATATCTGCTTGGGAAATAAAGATAATTTCAGCAAGAACAGCAAAAACTAATACTTATGCGGAACATGTAGTTTAGCTTCAGTGGCTCTTCAGTAGATAGGGGTACACACTTTTAGCTCTACACAGAAGACACAGTATTCTGCAGAGCAAAAATAAACCAGTATGTTCATACTCTGTAGGCATGATGAAACTATACTGTCTACTTTTGTGTTTGAAAGAAAAATATTTTCATAAAGCCATGAGTGGGATCCTAGTTTTTAAAAAGTTTTTCTTTCTTTGAATGATTTCTGCATCACTAAATCTCCTTGCTGTCTTGCCTCATCAGTTATTATCTTACAAGGATTAGACTAATCCTTAGTTACATTAGTGGTCACAGTGCAATAGAGAACACACCCCCCAGAATGTTGCTGAGAGTTATTAAGTTCTGGTGGGGATGGACTTTGCAATTCCCAAGCCAAGAACTGCCTATGAGTGGAGTGTGATGCATTTTTTATGACAATGTAGATAGATACCTTGTATGGCTTTTGGTTTTGTGATCGGGGTTTTGTTTGGGTTGGGGTGTTTTTTATTTATTTATTTTACTATATAGTAACTCAGATATGTCAGATACAGATTAGAAAAAAACTACAAGACTAGAAGAAAACTCTGTCAAGGATCATTAAACAGAACAGTATCTCATGTAGCTCAGAAAGTACCATTATCTGGTTGTCTGCAGTTTCACTCTCTGCCATCCTAACCGCTATGGTGGTCAGCCAAATTCTCTTATTCAGGGGCGTGTGTGTGCAGGGGGGTTATGTTTTCTCTAAAGGGAATGTGAAAATTGTTGCTAAGCATCATTTGGTCAAAGCACCAGTTGTGTTTTCTGGTAGCGTGTTGGATGATGAGAAAGAAACCAAGCTAAGGTGAACGTAGCAGTCACTAGGTCTAACTTGTCTCTACCTGTAACATTCAGGGGTTCAAGGATATTAGGTGGTAGCTATTTTTTTTCCAGATCATTTTCTCTGCCTGTTGAGACTTAAAAACTATAAATTGTCTAAATATCATAACTCAATTTTAAATAATGAGAAAGCAGAGGTAACCTATTTTAAGTGTTACCATCACTCAGTAGTATACAACCACCTGTGAGTCGCGCTTTATTTCATTTTTTATATGCATACATATACAATCCACAGTTCTAAAAAAAATAAAGGAATTTGTGCATTTCCTCTGATCAGACCTTTACACTTAACTGAACTCAACTTCTGTCTTGGACACAGTGCTTAGAGGTTGTTTGCAGAATGTAAGTGCCTCCTCTTGGATGAGTAGAAGTACAGGAACACTGAATATTTGCTTCTTAAATGTTTTGTTTGTCACTAAGATTTAATGTCCCAGCAGTCTGGCCTGCTCTCCTCTCCTGCTAATGTTTAAATTTTGGGAAGGGAAAAACACCCAAACAAACAGAAAGCAGATGGTAAGTTCTCCACTAAATACATGTGAAGTTGCTTGCTTTGTGGCAATACATTTCACTGGCCTTCCCAGCCCAGGAGCCGATGATGCTTACTGGAAGCGGGTGGGTGTGTTGCACAGAGGGATTGTAAAGATTGTTGCAGTGGGAGACAGAACTTAAAATGTCCCAGCAAAGATCTGACACTTAAATATAGCAGAAATTTTATAACTGTTACAGAAAAATAGAATCTGTGGGGCAAAATTGTTTGAAATGTAACCAATATATAACTAATAATGAAAATGGATTTACCACATCAAAATAATTGTGAGACTGTAGTAATGAAAACTTATTTGCATGCAAAGCAAAATGCTTCCAGTAACTTTTGTGATGCCCCAGCTTATGTATTTTCTGTGAGAACTTGATCTTCCCAGGCCTTGAATGATTGTGCTAAGAAAGCTTATGCTGAACTGTGACACGGTCTGCCCTTGAGGCTTCTGTGTGTCAGTAATACAGGATCTGTTTGCTCTGGAGTAGGCATTGCAGATGATCTATAAAAACTAATAGGGAGCTGCTTTTCTAAAGAAATGTAGGTAGCTTCAGTGATGTCATTTTTTTCTGAAAATGTGCAGACACCCCTATAACAAGGTATATTCCATAACTATCCTTCATTTAGATCTAGAACGTTAAAACAAAATAAGCTGTACTAGTTTTAATCGGTGCAGTAGGTTTTAATTTAGTTGTCTACAAGCTTCATCAGATTTAATGTAGCATTATATACAGCTACTGTAAAAAGAAAGAATTCAGTACTAACGTGTGCTTGCTTCTCAGTGTCTTTTTTTTCCTTCTCTCCCTCTTGGTGTCCTGGGTAATTCAATCCCTCTGAATTTTGGAATGCCTGCAAAATGTAATTTTATAAAGTTTAACTATGAAAAAAATAAGCATTGAGATTATTTTCCTAGTGCATTCAATATCACAGTGGCTGATATTTTTCTGAAGATTATCAGGTGAATTCAGAAACAGAAAATTTTCCCTTTGAAGTATTTTACTAAATAGGAGCATGATTCTCTGTCACTGTCTGCAAAAACAATTCAGCTGTAGTCTGCAGATATTTGTCCCCTACTAAGGAAAGTATAGGGTGGGGTTTTTTATTCTAATTCTTTGAATAATTAGCTTTTTTCTGCTTTTATGAAGTGTCCTCAGTGTCATGACCTCTTATATTTTGAAAACTAAACACAGTATTCATGGGGTGAGCATGTTTATTTACAGGACAGAGCATACTATATAGGTACACTTAAAGCTTCAAACCTCTACATGCTCCTTCTCTGTGTGAGGGGCAAGTTACTCTGCTGAACTCTTCAACATCAGATAAAGCAAAAAAGATTCTTAAGCCCTACATGTGTGGAAAAACAAGGAAGGAATTTAAGTCCTTCAGAGCTTTAAATGTTTCTTTACTATATGAAGGAGATGGAAAAGATGAAAAGGCATCTTTATATGTCTTAAAGTTTTGCATTATCTAACTAACTGCAGAAATTAACAATAATTTATAAAGTAATACTCCAGACACTACGTCCATTATCTGAGTGAAGTTATTCTTGTTAAGAACGAAAGCAAGCCAGTTTTCTTCTACAGTGGAAGGTCTTTTGTTTTCCACTCCCTGTTTGTTGGGGTTTAACCCAGCAGGCAGCTAAACACCACATGTTCGCTCACTCCTCCCTCCCTCCCCAGTGGGATGGGGCAGAGAATTGGGGGAAAAAAAAAAAGGAAAACCCGTGGGCTGGGATAAAGACAGTTTAATAAAACAGCAGAGGAAGATAATAATAAAAGAATATACAGTACAAGTGATGCACAATGCAATTGCTCACCACCTGCTGACTGATGCCAAGCCCGCCCCTAAGCAGTGATTGCTGCCCCGCAGCCAACTCCCCCCTGTTGATATCAAACTGAGCATGACATCACTTGGTATGGAATAACCCTTTGGCCAGTTGAGTTCAGCTGTCCTGGCTGGGCCCACTCCCAGCTTCTTGTGCAGCTGGCAGAGCATGGGAAGCTGAAAAGTCCTTGACTTTTAAGCGCTACTTAACAACAGCTAAAACATCAGTGTGTTACCAACATTCTTCTCATCCTAAGTCCAGAATACAGCACTACGCCAGCTGCTAGGAAGAAAATTAACTCGATCTCAGCTGAAACCAGGACACTTATTGTAGTGAAGGTAGTATTCTTTAAGTATACTGTCTATATTTGCAGCAAGTTTATATGTTTGGAACTTCTGAAAATTTGCAGCCAGTGCTTAGTCAGATAAGAAATGATGGCTTTGGAATCTAACAGGAAAGTCCTGAAAACCTATGCTATTATCCTATTCCATCCCTCTGTACACAAATTCCTACTGCAAATATGCCATGAAGCTCTTTTCATCATGTCTTAAGAATAAAATATTGGAGAAATGGATCAGAGCATGGAATAACTTCCTTATGAAGAATGGCTCTCAAACATGGAAGAAGAGATAAGGAGCTATAAAAATTGGGAGTGGAAACATTAAACGTTACTTTTAAACACATTTGAACTGTGAAGATTGCAGCTGGGCAAATGTATAGATTAAAGACATCCTAGACCATTTAATAGAAAATATATCCATCAGAGATCATTAAAGACAGTGATTAAGGTCTCACCTCAGAGTCTTTAGAGATGGGAAAATATCATTCTATACTGGTCCGATTTTATTCTTTTCCTAATCAAATGCTACTGACAGCTGGCAGGACAGGGTGTGCTGCTGGACAGACCTTGGGTCTGGCTCAGCACAGCAGTTCTTGAAACTTCTTATAAGAATATTATAATGTTAATCATTGTTCTGGATTAGATTTTTCTGAGCAGTTTCAGAACTTTTGGAGAATTTTTTTTACTTTGTTTTGATAAATCTGTATTTTTAAACAAAGCCCTTTTGCACCCATTACTGAATGTGTTGGTTTTGATAATGTTACTCAGAAATGTTTCTACCTTTGGGTTTGTGTGCATGCACTTGTTTTAATTTAAAATTATCAAAGATTTTTTTTCACTCTATAGCATATTAGAAGTTGATCAGAGCAGTAGGTTCAGCCTGCAATGCTTGCTATCAACCACCTCCTTCATGGCCATTTCAGAAGGAAGTGGTGAGCTGAACAATTTACTCCGGTCGTATTAGTCCACTCCTAACATATGTTTTCTGGGGATTGCCAGAAAACAGTGTCCAAGCAATTTCTGCAAGCAACTGGTACCTCTGCCTCTCTGCCCCTCCAAGGTATATCTCCTGTTCATTTTGAATCTACTGTACTATGTATGTGCAGTAGTCCTTTGATGTGAGCGGGAGAGTCCTTGTGTTCAGCCTTTCTTTATACTTGAAACGAGCTATGTGGGCTATTCAGCTGGAAGTATTGGAGATCACTGGACCACACAGAGATTACATCTTTAGCTTAGCTGTTACGACACATTATTTTTATCTGTTGGGGTGTGAGGTAATGTTGGAACAGGCTTCTACCCTCCAGGGTATCTTATCGCACACTACTGATAAGCCCTTCACCTACAGAAATATCATCTATTTAAGAGTGATATTATCTTCCACTTTAGCCCCTGGTATGACAAAGTAAAGCTAACACTTATAATAAAAAGTGCTAAAAATGTTGAGAGGGACTTTTAAAAGTTCTTAATTTTTTTTTTTTTTGTAAATGGGAGCATACCAAAATGTCACATTTCCATTAGGTAGGGATGCCTGTTTTCCATCTGTCTATTTTGTAGATATTAATTTATGTGGGTTTATAGATACATAGATCATACTAGTTTTTGGAGTTTTTGCTTATTAGTTTTGTTATGAATTAACATAAGCATTTAAAAGAAAAGAAAATGTTGGAAACTAGTGTAAATTATCAGTGTTCATGTTTTCCATGCTTCAGGCAAGTTAGTGATATAATATGAACAGAACATAATGTAATTGCTTTCCAGCTCAAAAATAATTCATCACAGCAAATTTTTTATTTACAAATTCTTTTTATATCTGAAATTTTTCCTGTAATGAAAATTTTAGCAAATATTACTGAACTCTTTTTTTTCTCCTTTTTGAGAAGAAAGAATAGAAGTGGAAATACTGTGTTAGTCTCTTAAAGTACCTTCAGTACAGAAAGAGACTTTTATTTCTATTTTATGTGGGAGTTATGCTGTGCACATACTTGGATATATGTTAGAAAGTCGATGTTCTCTTCTCTCATGTTTGGGTCACCCTAATTATCCCTGCACTCAGTCACGCACGAGATCTTCTCCTCCATGTTCATGGTAGGTCTGGCGCTCTAAGAAAAACCCCAAAGAGGGTTGACAAAGGCATTCCTGCAGTTATTCTCTGGGCAGGCATTTAGCATTCATAACAGAGACTATGTAAATGCCAGAGCACTCCCTCTGTATGCCCGGACACTTCTATTTCTGCAAAAGAATATGCTTTAAAGCTTTGTGTTGCATCTTTGCTGCCTCCACAGACCTAAGCTACCTTCTGACCATAGGTTCTAAGAATATTGTGTCTCTATTGGAATTAGTATTTAAGACTAAATTTTACCTATGCATGCATGCAGCCTTTATCAATTAGGTTACATAATGTTTGATAAAGTCGTAGTGGTGATTAATGCATTTGAAGGCTTTTGATGAAATTTTATATTACCTTTTCTTATTCAATATAAAATGAAATAGTAAGAGATGCATTTACAAGTTTAAAAACTGATTTATCAATCCTGGAATATAAATGGATGTCATAATCTCTCAGGTGATTTCACAGCCAATATTTTTATCAGTGACCTGGAATTGATGCCAGAGGTAATTATTCAAAGGTGATAGCTGCACACAGACATAACATAAACATTGGATGTGTTGCAATTATTGAGGATGACAAATTGCTAACAGCATAAATGCTGTTTTAAAACAAGCAATCAAACCCCCCAAACCAAACCAACTTTAAATCAAGCAAAAACCAAGATTAAATCGAAGTTGTTTAGCTAGGGTCAAAAAACACTGACCATGCAACAGGTTGAGGGATATTATCTTGAAGGAAAGCCTTTAGAAAAGAGTTTAAAATCATAATGGATAACCTGATATAGCAGGTCAAGAGATGTGGTTCTATAGTGGAACATATTTAAAACCAACCAAGCAAAAAATCAAACCACCCCAAAACCCCAAGCTTCCAAACCCAAGCAACAAAACAAAAAAATCTTACCCCTCACACGTATACACAATTGACTTTGAATTTAATTTGGGGTTGATACCCCAAGAGGAATACTGGGACATTTCTTGCATTTTTGCTCCCAAAAGATGAAAAAATAAGCTGGACAGAACTTTAAGGCACAACTGTGTGCATACACAGTGGTTTTTATAATTAAATACTTAAGGAGCTCAATTTATTCCTCATATTAAGGGGGACACTTCCTCATTCTTTAGACATACAGTCTCACTTATTGAAGGCTCTGAAATAACTCTCCATCTCATCATGAAAGTGAATACCATTAGAGTTCTTTATGCAAGGCTGGTGTGAGTTCTTTTGACGAGGAAAATCCTACCTGTATACTACTGTACATACACTGACTATGCCATCCCTGAAAGTTTTACTTTTTAATTGAGGAATTAGCAATTTGAATTCCCTGAGAAATCAGTACTGTGTTGAAATCCTTTCTTGTGAAAACCTTTATTGTCTTTATATTGTCTTTTATTGCCTCAATTATCTCATAACCATGGCTACATTTAAAAAAGTTGAAGTGTCAGTCTGGGAAAATTTTATCCCTTGCCTGCAGGTTGAAAGGAGTAAATTTCTCAGAATCCCAACTGCTGATGTCACTCTTCAGCTGAAATCATAGCTACAAACTCCTTACATTGTTGTTGTCATCTAGTAAGTGATGTAACTTAAGCAGCTGCTTTGCATAACAAGACCCCTTAACATGCCTAATGCTGAAGAGTTAGACATGGTATATAAATGGAATGTACAGCCATCACATTGTAATGACCCTTTCTGCTTCCAACTAAATCTCTGAAATAACAATCTTTTCCTATAAAGATCAATTTATTTCCTGATTTGTTTCCCCCTTCCTATGAAACCTGCTGGGTTACATCAAGCAGTGCTACCATTATATTTTCTAGGATGCCTGGGTGCATTTATTTGCCCCTGATTCAGAGTCTCTTAATTACTAGATCGATTTTTTTTTTTCCTGATTATACTTCTGCTTATTTAAAGAAGATAATATCCTCTAGAATTCTTTAAACTTTAACCTGACACTTGGCCTAATGTACCAGCCAGACTGATTTTCATTTTTGCAGTCTCTATCTATCATGGTTTGGAATGTCAAATAGCTTATGAAACCAATCATTTTTAATTAAAGTAACATTATTCCTGTATCTACGAAGAGAATTTTGATGCCTTGTCATCTTGATGGAAAAAACGTGTGGTGTGGGGTTTTTTTGTTCTAGTGTGGGGTTTTGGTTTTTTTTTTTTTTTTGTCTTGACTATACTTGCAGGCATAGTGTGCTGTTCACTGTAAAATTTCCACCACAGTTGGTGGCAATTCCTAATTGCTTCAAAATGCACTGCAAAACTAGGGCTATAATGTTGCTTATCAAAGATGCTCTCTGTAAATTTAAAATATCTAAACTTGATGCAAAGTTGAATTACCTAGTGAATAGATGGCTTACTTAAACTGAACAGCACAAAGCATTTCTGGTAAGTTCATATAATTTGATGGGTTTAAACTGAAAAGATACCCAACTGGAAGATTTATGACACTTATACATTTCAAAGGATATACATCAAAGGAGACTTTGTATCCTTATTTTACGTGAGGAGTTGAGTTGGCTTTGCCCTATAAACAATTAATACCACTAAGAATTTAACATCTGAAATGATAAATAGTGCTTGGCAGCAATAATGTATTGTTTTGGAGCTAAAAGCGCGTAATTCTAACAGCTGGAATTCAAAAGGCATAGTAGAATATATTGTATCGTGACTTGATTTATTAATATGGAAAAAATGAAAGATCAAACTCCAGGGTCTCATCACACAGGTACTTCAGTGCTATCAACCTTTTAAAAGGTAGAAGCTGCTTCAAACATGTCTTTAGTGTGTGTGAGCCTTTCCACTATTCAAAGCTTTCTCCAGGTACACCATTGAACTGCCTTGCCCTACATACTGGTAGTGGCCAGTACTGGTCTCAGGAAGTATTTCAGAAATTCTCTTAGTGAATGCTCAGTTACTGAAATCCTAACTGGCTTTTTTCCTCCTTCAAATACCTATTACTTAATGATGAGCTTATATTTTGAATCACAGGTATTTAATATTGAGTTGTGGCATGAAGTTCTATGATTTAGTTGTGTAGATAGACTTTTTTTTTCCAAGTTTTAATTTTATTTTTGTTCCTCTCATTTTCATATCATGAAAGCTATTTGTGACACTCACTCTTCTTTCTGCTCTACTTCTAGCTGTGTTTTATCTTTCTGCCATCATCTTGTCAGGTCCCATAGACTTACATATGTTCAAGTTCCTCAGGTGGTTACAAACCTGATCTTCTCTTACAGTGGGAGGGATTTTGCTCCCCCAGTCCTCTTCTTGCGGTCCATCCACTCAAGGAGGTGTGGGAAGGGAGGTTGTCAGTGAAAACTGAGGCAAAGAAGTTGTTGAGTATCTCAGCCTTCTCTTTGTCCATTGTTACTAGTTTGCCAGTCATGTTCATCAGGGGGGATACACTTTCTTTGACACACCTGTAGAAGCCCTTCTTATTATTCTTTGCATCCCTTGACAAGTTCAGCTCCAGTCCCGCCTTGGTCTTCCTGACCCAATCCCTACACACTTGTGCAGCACCACTATACTCTTCCCAGGATACCTGTCCCTGATTCCACTACCTGTGCATTTTCTTATTGCCCTTTAGTTTGACCAGCAGGTCTTGACTCATCCATGCTAGTCTCTTGCTGTCCATTCCTGATTTCTTATACCTGGAGTTTGAGAGCTCTTGCACTCTATGGAAAGCATCCTTAAAGGTCTGACAGTTCTGTTCTGCTCCCTTGTCCCTCAGGGCAGTTTCCCAGGGGATCCTATTGGCTAACTTGTCAATGCCTGGGGCACTCTGCTTGGCCCAGCCTTTTTCTACCCAGCTAGCTGTTTGTTCTTGCAGTCCATGCGTCCTCAGGTTCCACAGTAGACCATGGTGGGAGGTAGTGTCAAAAGCCTTTTCTAAAGTAATGTTTGTCATTGTCTGCCCATATTAATGGTTATTTAGACTTTTTCTCACATGTGCAATTAGAATCCCACTATATTAAAGATATTTCAGATTACTACTCTGAACTGTAATGTAAGACCTATTAAGAGCTACCTTCAGACAGGCAATGACAGATGTGTTCTAGTGAAGGATATCCCTGCCCATGGCAGTGGGTTGGACTAGATTATCTTTAGAGTTCTATTCCAGTCAAAACCATTCTGTGATGCTATGTCAGTGTCTATTACTCAGATGGGAAATTTGAACATATGCTTAAGAAAGTAAAGCTACAATTAAAAAAAAAAAACAAAACAAAAAACACAAAAAACCAAAAACAAAACAAAAAAACAACCCCAAAACATAGAGATTTGAAAACATATTTTGCAACTTTTAAGGAAATAAAATGAAGTGTTTGGTGTTTTTTTTTTTTTTTCTCTTACCATCAAAGTGGATGCCCTAATTGCCAAACTATTATGTTTGAGTAGAGAAATCTTTGGTTTTCCTGAAGTCAGATTCTTGCTTTCTAAATAGTGTCAGGCTGGAGTTAGTTTTACCATAGCTGAAGTAGCAATGAACTAGTTGAACATGTTTCTTTAGAGAAATGCTTTGAAAGCAGTTTTCACTGCACATTATGTTTAGTTTTTTCTTAGAAGGGCACATGATTTCTCAGTTCTGATAGATAAAGTCAACAGACTCCTATTTGGCTATGATAAATAGATATAGAATTTAAAGTTTTATACAAGCATTTCAAAAAGTTAATACTAAAATTTATGAAACTCAGTGGGGGAAAAAAATTCTGAAGAAAGATGAATTCTAGAGCTAGAGGCAACATATGCTGCAACAAAAAGTAGACTGCGTGATCAAAGCCTTATTCTATTACATACACATTTCCATACAGAAATCTCTTGCTGACTATGTAGAGTGTGGGGACTTTCTATATGCAGTCTGTTGAATTTACTGAACCACTTCTTCAAGCATATGTGACTCAGAAGTATTATTAGTCACACTGAAATTATTTTCTGCTCTTATTGTCTACATAAAGTGACTGAAGTGTTTTCCTATGGAGGCTGGAAATTGAATATATCTCAGTATTCATGTTAATTGTTAAATGCTCTATAACTTACATAATTGTTATAGAATGCTCTATATTTTAAGCTGCTATTAAACATCAGTTAAAAATAATCTACCTCTAACAAAATTTTCAAAACATGCAATAATATAAAAGAAAATGTTATGATGGAATTAATAGAGCACTACCATGGAATATGTGGGGGGGTTAATTATTATTTATGAAAGGGAAATAATATGAGTCTCATTTCTGGTACAGGCAGAAATAAAGACTATTTCATAACAAAAAAACCCACACAGTGCTCATCTCTAAAAATAGTAAGGAGAAGCATAAGTACAAAGCCTTATGGAGACCTATGCATGCAACAGGCCTTGAATATAGCCAAAGTCAATCCATTTGGAGTTTTCGAAACCCAGTGCATTTAATCTATGTTAAGGTCATTGCTAAATAAGAATGAGGAATGAAAAGCAGGTGAGCTATGCAGTAACACGCAATGGGTCTCCTAACTTACGGCTCAATGGAAAAAGTTACCGGAATGAAATAACAAGATTGAGGGGGCATACAGTAGCAGCAGAGAATCATGCAGAGGTAAATAATGAAGACTTAACACCTCAAAATCCATCTCTTGTACTAGTTTTTAGAATCTAGAGTTGTGTTTGGGGTTTTTTTATCAACCATTTCCTAACTGCATCTATAATAGGGCTATGGAGATATATTGTTCTTCAATTGATGAAACTAAATGTCATGACTACATGACATCAAATGTTTATATAGAAATAAAATATATATTACTGATTTTACACATGGGCAGAGGTTGGGGGAAAAAATCCTTTTAATCCTATTGCTCTAAATATCTTTAAAAATATCATGGGTCTTTTTTCCCCTAAAGGGTTTTCTCAACTAATTTTCAATCAAATTATTTTAACTTCTGATATGGCTTAAGCACTTCCCTTTTTCATGCAGTATTTTAAAAACACAATGTAAGAAAATATTGTTACTATTCTTTTAAATCAATTTTAACTCATTCTTTTTTTTTTCAAACTGGAGTGTGTCTTGCTTTGCAGCTAGAATTCAGCAAAGTGTGTTCCAAGTTAAAAAACTTAGATAATTTTGTGTGTGCTCTGTGTTTGTACATAGAATATCATAGTGATGTGTTATTCACTCTTTTTTTTAAGTTTTTGTCTCCTTTTCAGTGAAATATATTTTAAGAACAATGAGGTTACGCAGAATACTTAGAGTTGATAAAATATAAGCAAATATTATTTTTGCACATTATTGTTTTCCTTTTATTCCCAGGATGGAAGGAAGAGGGAGACAAAACTAGTTTCATTCTTCTTTTTTCTTTCTTTTTTTTTTTGTGTCTGTGTGTCAATTTTATGTATAACAATATTTAAAAACTTGTCATATTAATCATTTCTAAAGCCATGCCTTCACCCTTCTTCAATATTTCTAGCTAATTATTAGCATGTGCTGTTGTTAAAAAGCCATTAATTTTGACATATAATAATGCCAATATACAATTAAATTAATCTAATAAAAATATAATCTATTTCAGACCTATTTGATAAATTTAGCCTGTGCTAAGGGGAATAATAAAACAGATGGACCTGCCAACAATTTTCAGTTATTTAACACTGGAAGCTGTATGATATATCAATGTAGAAGAAAAAAATGTCTGACAGACAATGTATACCTAGTAACATTCTTTTTTATTACTCCTGCTTTGATCTAATTACTTACACATGTAAACATAGACTCTAATCTCAGAATGGTAATACACATATTTTGTCTCAGAATCTGTAGAGATAAGATGACATGAGGGGTTTTTTTTTTTTTGAGGAATGTGATAAAACTAAAGAATGCATGTTGGAGATTAAAAGGCAAGAGAGCAATCATGATTCTGGTAGTCTGTTTCTTGTTTTAATGTAGTCTTTTATTTACTACATGTTAATATTTGTTTTGCTTGCTGGTTTGGATTTTTTTTCCACTTCTAATATGACTCAGTGGCAGCATTAATTCATCACATAATTGTTAAATAGCTTCTTGAAATATACTGTGGATTCTTAGATAACAAGAGAAGTTGTTTGTAATGTAAGACACCAGCTAATTCAGTCTGTCTTTCTAGAGTGTGTGCTGTATTATAGTGAAGATCCTGGGCACTCTGTGACTGTATCTGTGAGTTACGCTTATCAGAACAGCTAATGAAAAATACAGTTAAAATCTGAAAACACATTCTGCTAACGGTGAATGGGATTTGCCTTTCTAAAACTGTCTATGTTCTTGATATAACTGAGTTCTTTAAGCTCTTTATGACATCAGGAGCTGTGAGAGAGAAAATTTTGGTTGTGAGATTTGGGATTAACGTATTTTTCCTCCTTCTATCATTATTACTTAAGTTGTTTATGGGGGACTAACATGGTTCTGAATGTTTACAAACTTTGGATTTATAAAGATAGGCCAAGGAGTGTAGGGTTAAGATGTCTTTAAGTCTGCATATGGTATTTATCAGACCAGTTAAGAAATACTGTGTATTATCCTTGCATCTCTGCAAGCTGCTCTAACTGACGCTGCTCAGAGCACCTGGGTGGCTGGACTAGGCAAACTCCAGAGATGCCATCCCACTGCAATGATTCTGTGTTGCTTTCTTAATTGACTGAAGAAATATATGCATCACTACTGATACTGCATGAAAATTTCTAAGTTTACTTGTTTCCTAGACCTAATTTTCAGGTGTATATGAAATCAGTTGATATGTATGCATGCCAGGCAGATCAGATGTTATACGTGATGTCTTTGAAAGCTTGGTGCCCTTTCCTGTATTTGATTAATTCTTGCTGTTGTTTGACAGCTACGTTATGTCTGACTATGGCATAATCTTAATACATTTTTATCACCCCAGTATGTGTCCACCATCTGACATGGACTTTTGCATCTTCATTTTGCAGCACATACAGTGGTAGAATACCCACAACTGGATTTGTTCTCTCTGGGGTTTCACTTAAGTTTTCTGTTAAAAAAAAATAATCAAACAGATTGTTTATACTAGAATTCAAGGAAGCCTCCTGATAAAGCACTATAAAAAGATTCCTGTATTTAATGACACTATTACCGCCTTCTGTGTTTTGAGAAGGTATGATTGCAGAAAGGTAGAAACTCATGTTTATGAATGGACTTGTATTAACTCAGATAGTAAGACTTCAAGGTTATACAGCTAGAAATTAATTTCCATCCTACATCAGGTAAAGTGAGTTTATAAAGGGGTTGAGCTGGACACCCAGCTGTCAAACAAAAGAAACGTGGTTCCTCCAGGGGGTTGAAAAAAACATTGCTGATGTTTGTCTAGATACAGTCTTTTGCCTCCTCAAGACCATTTTATAAGCCTAAGCATGAACTGTGTACTAAGTATAGTTTTCTTCAGCTAATAGAGGAATCCAGATAGGCTGGAGCATTGGGCAATCATTAATGGGGTGAAATTTAACAAGTCTGAGTGCTGGATCCTGCACCTAAGGTTGAGTAACGCTGGGCACAGGTATAAACTGGGAGAGGAGTGGCTGGAGACCAGCCTGCAGAAAGGGATCTGGGGGTGCTGGTTGACAGCAGGCTCAATGTGAACCAGCAGTGTACCCTGGCAGCTTAAGAGGGAAAATTCCATCCTGGGGTGCATTAAACACAGTATAACCAGCTGGTCAAAAGAGGTGATTATCCCACTGTATTCAGTGTTGGTGTGGCCTCACCTTGAGTACTGTGTGCAGTTCTGGGCCCCAAAATTTAAGAAGGATGTGAAGGTCCTTGAATGCATCTGGAGGAGGACAACAAGCTTGTGAAAGGGCTGAAAGGCATGTCCATGAGGAGTGGCTAAGGATTTTGAGTTTGTCTAATTTGGAGAAAAGAAGGTGCAACCTCATTGCTCTATACAGCTTTGTGAGGAGGGGAGGGGAGAGGGAGGTGCTAACCTCTTCTCTCTGGCATCCACTGGGAATGGTTCAAAACTGCACCAGGCGAAGTTTTAGACTGGACATTAAGAATACAGAGAGGGTGGCCAAGCACTGGAACAGGATTTCTAGAGAGGTGGTAGATGCCCCAAGCCTGTCAGTGTTTAAGAGGCATTTGGACAATGCCTTTAATAACATGCTTTAATTTGGTCAGCCCTAAATTGTTCAGGCAGTTGGACTAGATGATTATTGTTGGTCCCTTCCAACTGAAATGTTCTATTCTACTTAGCAAGAATGAAGCAAATGAAGGAACTACAAAGAAAAGTGTTGCTAATGTATGCTTTTAGTCCACACATGTGTACTTAAAAATGTAAGTTACCTTCTTTAAAAGTGTTTCTTGAGACTGCTTGAATGACCGATGGTCTCTGAGATTTGCCTAGAGCAAAAATTCTGGCTACCTGATCCATAGCTAGAAATTAAGAAACTCTGTCTGAATCAGTGAAGGATATAATCTTTGCTGTCAAATTGCTGAATGAAATCATGAGGTAGGTTTTGTCTTATGTATGAACAAAGCAATAGGTATAAGTTGATGATGCTCAGTTAAATTACACTGACCAAACTTAGAGCAGAAATGTAGTTTTCCAGTTCTTCAGCTGTGTAACCTGACTCTACTCTCCAGGTAACATGGATGAGTCTTCTGCTGATGTACAAAAGGATTAGCCATAATCCCACAGGTTGCTCTTTTTCCGTTCTGAAACAGTGCAATTGTATAAATTTCCATAAATTATAAAAATGGCCAGCTTTATAAGAAGCAGTGTTTTTCATGAGACCAACTTAAATAGCTGGAAAAGCAGAAGAACTTTCAGAAATTGAAGTCTTGACACCTAAAACAGAAACAAAAATATTGCAAGACAACACAGCTGTAATATCAGTGCTGTAAATTATGAAATCAGTTTAAAGACTTTTTTAAAAAAAATGCTGCCTGAAGTATAGCAGTTTACTGATGTTTAGGCAGTTAACATACTCCATTAGGAAAATTATTTTTTTCTACCCTCTTTATATAAATAAAATTTGAGGAAACAAATGGAAAAACACCATCAAGGAAAACACTGTTCGTATATACTATAAATGCTGTATCAGCATTTAATTAAATTCTGCCTACATAGGTATAAGCATAAATAAATTAGTCATTTTTTTGTGTTTTAATGGATTGACTGGTAATTGTGCAATGTTATGTGCATTTTTCCTCCGGTATTTTGAAAGATTAGTAGTAGTCAATCATGGTGGGTTTTGATTATGAAAACATTTGAGGGGAGAAGAGACAGCTTAGATTCAGTACCTTGTTTGAAAATTATTGTAGTACAAAAATTGCCCAGCACTCTGCAGAAGCATCTTTCGTCCGTGACAAGGCCATTTATTCAAACATCTGGGCTGTTAGCCAAAGTGGTGTAATACCACCAATAGCGGGGTTTTTTTGTTATAAACATCTTGGTTCTGATTTATATGGAATTACATGTATTATGCAGCTTAAGTTCCCAGATGCCCTACTTGAATAAAATTTTCAAAATGGATTTCAAACAAACAAGGTGAAGTTAGATTAGAAACAAAATTTAATATTTAAAGTTTAAATAAAATTGATGCTTTAATAAAAATGTAATCTCTTTTGATCTAAATTAGACCTCAGTTATAAGTTCATAACTTGTAGTTTAGGTTAGACTTGTTCTACATTTTTACTACTTTAATAATGAATCTCACAGTATTCACCATGTCATAATAATGCACCAGAGAGTTATTTTATCACTGGTATGATTCAAACTGATGGTGCCATTTTTCAAAACACCAAATAGGCAAAATAAGACAGCAGAGGGAAGAAGTACCCATTAGATTGTCTATACTACTTACAAGACAGCAGTAGATATCTTAAACTTCTGTACTTGCACTATGGGTTTTTTTTAATTTATTTTTTGGGGAAAAAAAAAGAATTATTTGCTGTAATTGTACATGTAATTTTGGTATTAAGAACATAACATGCAGTTAAGGCAGAACTGTGTTTGCATGCAGGTTACTAACTTCCCCCCCCCCCCCCCCCCCTACTTTCTACTAATTCTTAATTTTGAGAAAGTGTTTATTGCTAGTTATTTAACCTTCCTGGAAAATTGACTTTCTCTAAATGCCCTTAATTTGGAAGTAATGTTACCAAAAGACAATAGCTGTATTGAAATTTAAGTGTTCTTTCATATACATTGCAAATGCTTAAGTCCAAAAACTTGCATGTCCCCACAGATGTATTGTTTCATCTTCACTGAAAGCCAAAATTTTTTATCTTCTGCATACATGTAAATAGATTCTGAACTATAAATATAATTAAAAGGATTCTAAATGACTTCATAGGACATCAGATACAATTCCTGCTTATGATGTGTGTTTGGGGATATTTTTATAATTTGTTCTGTTCTTAAACACATGATAGAGTTAACAGTGAAGACCCTCTTCCTTGATTATTTTATTTGTTGTTGTCATACTGCATCTTTCTTCCGTACCAAAAATACAGTCAAAATTACAGTACCAAAATGCAACTATTAAATCTCAGGTGAGTCTCTCTTACTTGTGGTCATACAGAATGCTACTAGTAGTGAAATTCAGCAATTTCATGACACTTGTAAGTGAAAGGAAACAACCCAAAGAATGAATATTTGTTGAACTTTTCAAAGCTGTAGAGATTGTAGGCTGTTAAGGACATTTTCTTTCTGGATAAGTCTGTGCACATTATACTGAAGAAGTATTTTTCCTTTCAACCAAGGTAGAAGAACTAAGATAGTCAGCCTTGAAAAAAATGTACTTTTTGAGTGCTGCTTCTTCTAAATTAAGATTATATCTAAGATGCTATGCCTTGAAAAATAGGTATGAAAGGCTGAGTTTTAGACACTTTTCTGAAGTGACCTGACATATATTTTTCTCTTTTATATTTTTCTTTAGTGAATCATTAGACACAGAGTACCTACCTAGAGTTTCAACAAGTGCCAGATTCACTGTAAAATAATTTTAAGTTTCTTTTGTTCAGTAGAACAAAATGCCCTCATGTTACAGATAGTGAAGATCACATATTTAAGACTTTAAAGATTTGGGATTACTGTACTGCTTTTTAATTTCCTTTTTCTCCCTCCATACCTTTGATTTTCTTAGTATACCTTTTTTTGTGCATTCAGAAAACCTCTATACACAGAAAATACAGTTAGAAATTACTGCATTTAGTGTGATTTCCTTGTAAAAAGCTGAGTTTCTTTCTCAGTGATTAAAAACAAAATTAAAAAAAAACTGGCAAGACAGGTGGCCAGACTATGACTCTAGTGAAGGATGATGATAGATCAAAGGAAATGTACAGCGGTTCACACTGAGGAAAGAGTATGCAAAGAATAAAATTTCCAAAACAGTTTTCTCCAAGAAATGCAGACTCGAATGCAGTTGTTGCCTTCCCCCACCTACCCTAGCCTTCTCTTTCTTCATTCCCAAGCCTCTTTCAGCATACAGAATGAGATACCTATCTCTTAAGGTGGAGAGAGAAATGTCTCTGCTATTTCCCTTCTTTAGATACTACAGCATGTCCTGTCTGTGCTAGCAGGAGTGGTTTACCCATAAAATATCCTCCTTTAGATCTCTCCTGTTTTCTTACTTTGATCTCTCTAAGGGTCTGTACGTTTTGTTTTGTTATTATAGAACCTAATTTTCATGCTAAAACTGACACTTATCCTGAATCCATGTTCTCTGGATAGACTGTGCTGCATCTGCTTAACTAAATTTGTCAGTCAAAGCCCGTCACTACTGTCTGGAAAGTCGCAGTATCCCAACTCATCAGACTGTTTTCAGTCTGTTATCAGCCCAGTTTTCAGGACCTTCTTTCCTTTATCTTCCATCCTGTACTGAAACAAGGGCCCTGCTCACCCTTCTCCTGTGAGTGATAAGGAATATGAATAAACTAATATATGAAAGTGTTGACGTGAATAATTCACTCCATGTTAAATTGCACTACGGAACACCTTACGTAGGTATTCTCAAAACTGCCTGACTGTCTGCATGACAAGAAATTGTTTGTTCTAATACTCTACTAATTCTGCCACAAAAAGCTCCCCCTACATGTGGATGAAGTTAGTTATTAAGACTAGGAACAGGTACTTTGTTTTCTTGCAATCCAATAAAACTTTGTCAGTGTTTACTGTTGATCAAGACAGTAATTTTATCATAATCCTGAAACAAAGCAAAACACTTGCATAGGTCTCAAATCAACTGTGTACATACATTTTGCTAATTAATGATACTTACAATAGCTAAAAGGGCAATCACTGAAAGTTCAGTTGTACTTAATTCTTTATCTCTTAAAATCTTTCTTCTTTCTCATTATTTTTAATTTTATGGGCTGTTTTTTTTTTTCTTCTATTAAAAGCTGTCTGGGAAAATATGCAGATATCCTTCACTTGGACTTCTCTAAGATATTGTTTGAAAACAGCATTATTATTTCCATTTGTCTAGAAATATACTCAGTAAAATACAGTAAGCATGGGAAAAACATTTCCTGCAAAAAATAAGAGAGTATAAATTCCAATGTATTCTACTTTGTCTTTTGATTTTTTTAATTGTGTTGATTAGATATCTATAGTGTTATAAAGTGGGCTTAAAAGAGCATTAAATGCATTTTGTACAAGGACTTCAACAAAGTTGAGGCAAAAATCTAATTTTGCACCTTGTGAAGACACATACTGTGTTTAATAGTCTCTGCATGGAAATCTAAAAAGAATTATAGACAGAACGACAGGAAGAGATTTCCAAAACCCACCTGTTTCATCCTTTGCCACAAGCTTAAACTGTACATTGTTCTTGAGACGTGCAGCCATAAAATTCTTAAAAATCTTTACATATGGATATAGCACAACCATGCAAAATCTATCTGGACCAGTTCTTAGAGCCAAAATATTCTACTAATACCCACCCAATTCTCAGTTTCTTCATATAAGTTCACTATTTGTTGTTTAATTAACAGTGGGCATGAAGAAAATGTTTTCATACTTTAAGATTATTATTGTGTCTCCTTAATTTGTCTTGTCCAGTCTGAACATGATCGTGTTTAGCCCTTCTGTGTAGGTCTCTCTTTTTTTAAATTATTGTTTAATGCTTATTTGCATTGCCTATTGTTTCATTCTTGTCATGTTATTGGCTTTTTGGTAGCTTTGCTTCTCATTGATCTCATGGGCATCTTCCAGCAGCCTACAAATAATTTGTTTGATTATCTATTCTAGGGTAGAGCTCATGGTATTTTTGAAAGAGTTCAAGGTAAGTTGATCTTTACTGCCATTGTTTTGCCTTTTAAAAGATAAATACCAATTCTGCCTTTCTAGTTTTCACCTTTACAGTTTGCTCTCATCCATCATTTATGGGCTCTCATAGACTTTGTGCTCATAGGCTGTGTAATTGTGCGCCACACAGCAAAAACTAATGTGGCGCAATATGAATGGATCAGTAGAAAAAAGCAATTTGTACCAAGGACCCAAAAGCTAGACTATAGGTATGCATACCTGTTTACTTTATGATTAGTCTGGTCCCCTGGACAAAACATCCCTGTTACACATGTTGCTCAAAGATAGCCAAAAGAAAGCTCTCCTACAAACTCTTGCTTTCAGGTGTATAGACTTCTCCATGTTGCCTTAGCAAGTGCCAGGGCATCCTTTCATGCATTTAGTGGAGATGACAGAGGCACGTGGGTGTTCTCATGCCCTTTTTCAGGGAAACAAGTCTTATTTTTGTTCTTGTTCACTTATATGTAATACATAATGCCTGCTGCTTCCTGACTCTGAATTTGAGTACTGGCCAGACAGAGGCTCAGAATGGAAGAAATGATGTTTTAAATCTTGTGGAGGGGCAAATGATCAAATGGACACCAAGAAAGTAATTATTTCCACCCTTTCAGTTGTTCATGTGAATGAGGAAAAGGCAGGGTAAATGAGAGAGCATATGCGGAGTTTGGAGTTTGGACACCTGGAAATGAGAAGTCTTGGGGATGACTGGCAGTAGATGCAGAACTTACAGATGCAAGGGTGCATAGCTGAGACCCTTGACCATGATCAGACACTATGACTGCAATATATTGAATCTTCTGTGAGACCAAAGAAGTTGATAGGGAAGGAAAGATAGAAAAGAGGAATCATTATCAATTAAAAAAAAAGAAAAAAAAGCAGATGAGACAAGCAATTCAGAAAAACACCGAAAAGGGACACAGCAGTTGAAAGAAGAAAAAGTATATTGAACTACAGAAGGTCTTGGTGTAATATAAAGGAATGCCCTTAGCTAGGAGCTGTGTGATTTGGTTACTGACCTCAAGACCTTTAGCTTTTTAAATGGCACAAGAAACAGAAGAACACAGGACACCTCTGTGGTTTGAGAGTATTTTGTTGGTGCATGTGCACTTGGCACTTGCTGTGGGACTTGCTTGTGCTGCAGATCACACATCGATTGGGACCATTCTGTTCCTTTTAGAGACTGTTGCTGCACTTTGAACAGATCTGATTTAGTTTCATCCAAAAGGAATACCCTTCACATGCAGAAAATCTGCTCCACAGTCTGAGCCAACATGGAGTAAGTGGGTAAACAAGGGACTACTGCACTCTTCTGCTCTGAGCTATGTCACTGTTGTAGACACGTTTTAGCTAATCATTTATAGCTTGCAGATTTTGAGTACCTCAGGATGAAGTTCATTTTATTCAGCTGGCTTGAAAATACCTAGCTTATACAAGTATTCATAAATGCATTCATCCTTTCCCTGCAGGATCTTAATCCTTTATCACTGGTGCACCAATTAAAACAGAGAACCAATTTATATTGACCTTTTGACTGAAGAAGAAATTTAAAAAATAAAAAAGAGGCATCAAAAATGTCAATATTTCTCAGTACCTATCAGAAGCTTTTCTTCTCCTTTGGGTAAATTGGTTCATTAAGGAGCCACCATTTCACTATATTTCCTTTTTCACCTTAGGCAAGTCTCCTCCCCCAAGGAAATATCTAAGAGTCCTTTTACTGAAGTTTGGCTTCTTGAAATATATTGCTTTTAGTTTGAGTTATTTTCCTTCTAATCTAACTTGTGTGAATTCTGTCCTTTTGTGACCAATCTCAAATACATTACCACTTAATCTTCTCTGTTAATTAGAGGCAAATGTGAAACAACCCCTACCTTCATTACTCTTTCCATGAAAGCATTTCAGGAGCTTCCTCTTTAGCCTGTCTCCTGCTGCATTCACAAAGGATGTTAGTCAGTAACCTAAGTTATTACTGAGTCCTGTGCTCTAGTTTACTCTTCACAAATACATCATCTACTTGATCCTTCTGGTCTGGGAGGGAAACCTCAAAATGGCAATGACTTTTTAAATTTACAACTGTCCTTTGCAGTCACTTAACAGTTCTTTCTCCCTTTTGGTCTGAACCTCAGAACAAATGTATTCAGCCATGCTCCCTTACTGCTCTTCCTCAACAAGAAGTACTATGTGAATTTGAATTCTTCTATCTCCTTCTCTCCCTAGATTTTTGTATTGTTACAGCAATTATAAATGAGCTGCATGAAATAATAATCAGATGGCTAGCGAGTCTCAAATCTAGTCAGGCTCATGAACCTTGGTGTTGAGGATGTATAGCTTCTTTCTTGCTAGCACTGGGATGGGTTCTTCATTGACTATTGGGGATTGGACCATTGGCTGCTTCCCTAATCAGCTGCTTCTCTGGAGGGTGTCCAATTCATCCTTCATTCCTTTCCAGCTTGTCAGCTTCTTTTTCACTGGAGGTCATCATGCCTACCATGTTATTGATATCCTTTTGGATCATACAGGCTTCTCTCCTTCATTACTTTGCCTATGGGTCTTCTAACAGTTTCCTTAAGAATATTTGCAGGGATTCTTTCATTCATGCTTTCTGCTTTTAGAAGTGTGTGTAGGTCTGTGTGCTCCAGTTTGAGCACAGAACCTGGATTGAAGAATTTCTCTCCAACATTCCTGTGTGGACACAACTGCAGGTAGCCACCCTGTATCCACCCTGCATCTTCAGAGCTGTAGACTGAGAAAGATTTGATGACAGAGATGACCCTGGTGCTCTGCTTTTAAAGGGCTGAATTGTGATACTGAACTGTGCTTTCTAAAACTCCCTCTCCCTTCTCCAATCAGTCCCCTAAAGTACCGTCACAAAAGTCTGTGAGATATTGAGCTGTTGATTCACAAACACATAGCTTTCATTGTCCTTCAGTGATCAGAAGTTTAGCCATACCATAAGAAGTTTGTGATGTGTGAGAACACACTGGCATCCCTCAAAATTTGTTTTTAAGATTTCTCTCTAAATTATCCCCTTTACAAGACTTTTCTCATTTGCCAACGTGGCTGAAAACTTCTCAAAGTCTTCTGCTGTGCTGAGCTATCTGCAAGGAGATTAGGTATGTCCTTTGATCATTGTGGTTATAACACTCCTCAAAAAAGTGGAGGTTATGATTTTTAATCCCTTTGGACTACAGAGAAGGAATTTGAAGCAATCGGTTGGGAGATGAGTGTTTTATTAAGCAGGCTGTTAGATAAAAGAGGAGTTATTTTCAAGCAACTTCATGACATTTCTTACACTCTCATTTCCTTTGCCCTGATAGCAAGAGATGGATCTCTGCATCAAGCTACTTTGCTCTTAGTCCCATTTATTTTATTGAGTGTATCAATAGAGTAAGGTGTTGCTTATTGAAAGATGTATGGTAGCTGTTTTGAAAAACATGCAGTGTTTGTACTGGAATGCTAAGTAATGCGTATAATCTTAGAAACTATAAAGACTGCAATGTTAGTCACAGTTCTTGAAAAGTGAAATTCTGCGACTGCCAAGTTTGATACAATGCTTTTTCCTCACATGAAAATAATCACTTTCTTTTTTTTTGACAGTAATAGGTTCCTTACACTGTCTTGAAAATTGATTTTCTTTAATGCTTTTTGCTATAGTGTGATCAAGGAAACAGTGTAATAGGTCCTACTTAATAATACTAGCTTTGCTATAAGAAAAGCACACTGAATATAAGTTGCAATCCAGGGAGTTACTAAAGGACATGCTTTTACTGTAGGTATTTCTCTACCTCCATGGTTTGGCTCATGAAAGTATTGTAAGTTAAGCCTTCCTCTGTAATGAACAGAGTCACACTATAAGAAAATACTTAGGAAGGTTCATGTGCCTTAATACATGAGTGTAAGATATTAAGAAAATGCTGAGTAAGAAAGAACCTTCTGGGTCATTTTGCCTAGTTGTTATCATAAGCAACCCTGAGATGAATGAATCCTCATAAAACTTATAAATTGTATCTCAAAACATTTTAAGTGGCTTTCCTAGCTATTCTTATTCGCCTGTTGTTCCAGGACCTATTTCTTTGGATTCTGCAACCTAAATAGGCGATTGTTTTAAATCTTGGGCTCTAAGCTGCAGATGAGAGTCCTAACTTGCAAGGTTTATCTTAAAATGGTCCTCAGTCTTTTTTGATGGAGCAGCATGGATTTTCTAGTAATATTAAGAGATCTCTTTAGAAGAAAGATCTTGATGTTAAGGGTACTGATGGGAAATGACTTAAATTTTTATTTTTCCAATAAAATTTTAATTATTTATACAAACTGGCTGTTACTGAGAAGAGAGTGATCATTGGAGTAATGTGGTTATAACAGTCACCAATAGATTCTAGTTGTCTCAGGCTAAGAAGGGAAGAAAACGTTGGCCCTGTCAGATACAGGTTAAGTACTCCAATGAGTACAAAAAGAGGAGCTCTTTTCTAGCCAGTTTGTGGAATCCAGTCTTTAATTTGTTCTGATAACAAGTATCTGATTCAAAGCATATCATAAATCAGTAACAGAACAGTATTGCAAAAAACCAGAGATGCTGGAATAAACAAATGAGGTAATTTTTCTCTGCTTAGCTACAGTAAGTGTTCACGAGCTGTGCTTGTTCTGTGGGTTGTTTTTTTGGTTGTTTTTGTTTTTTTTTATTCTACTTAGGGAGCTGTGGATGAACTAAAGGCAGACTAGGAACAATGGGAAGCATTAAGATGGAAAATTACACACAAGGAAAGACAGTGAACTGTGATTATTTAGTCTAAGCAATAATCTCTCTGAAGGACAAACAGAAGTAAAGCCTAGCATTAGAGGTTCAGGTTATGTATGAAGGAAATACTTCTAACCATAAAGATAGTTAAGGCAATAAAGTAGATTGCCTAAAGAAGATATAGAATCTGCCCTTAAGGAAAAGAACGGGAGAAAACCAAACAATTATGTCAGGAGTAGCTGATTTTTGTAGTAGCACAAGAGAATAGTAGTCTCTTGGAGAACCTCTCAACTAAGCCAATCAACTCAATTCAGGACATGCTTTATCACTTTTGAATAAGAATAAATGCTGCTGGAAAGGTTACTAATGCTTGTTCAGTGCTTGCCCCAATTTTTCCAGTCTTGTAAAGTCCAGTCCTGAATTGCTTGGAAAGCATAGTAGAAATGTGAGATGAAACTTGAATTAAATATGTACTAGGGACAGGTGAATATCATAGCTTTTTTTTTTCATGGAGAGTAAGGATGAAATAGTAATAATTTTATTTTCTATAATAAATTCTATGCCTTAATTATAAACTAAAATATATGGATTCTGAGGAACTACCTCATTGTGTCAGTTTAGTTGTTTTATGCGATAATTCTCTACTGATTAGCTAGTTTCTGCTGAAGTAGTTTTGAAATATTTTTAAGCAGAAATTGGCATGAGCATATAGTCGAGTTTAGTGGCATAAGCATTGAAATTTTGGTTGTGTCAGGCTCATTGAAAGGGCAAGGTGCAAACACAAAAACCATCAAACATAATCCCACCAACACAACCTATTTTGTGTAGTGACTGAATTAATTACAAGGCATCTCCACACAAATAATCTTTTTACTTCTCAAAGTTTAGGTAATCTAACATTAGTTCAATGTAAGGACCAGAATACACGAGAAGGGTAGGTCCAAAAAATTTTGTGGAGATTTCTAGAGAAACAGCAGAGCCTCTGCTCTAACATTTTAATTAAGCCTTATATGTACAAAACAGTGGAAGTGTACAAATGTCTTAGTTTTTCTTATACATACATATTTCTTACAGATTTACCAACAAAGATGACCGCTTTTGTATATAACATGTATGTTTGTTGTCCTCCAATATCTGTGTGCTAGGCAATCTGCAGTTTTATATTGTTCTTTCTAAAGTCATGCAACCACTTATCTGGAAAAAAAAAAGAAATACAAGGACAATGTGTGATTAAATTTTCAGCATGACTAAATTATCTTCATGATGCGTTGAAATTACAGCCAAGCCTCAAAGGCAGGGAAGCAGATTAAATAACCTGTGCAATTTATGTAGACTAAACACACCCACACCCACTAAGTTTATTACTAGTCTAATTAAAAAATTAAGTCTTACTGAAATAGTGTTATTAGTCCAGTTAGTGATGCTATTTTGGATGCTGCACCATCCAAAACATGCAGTTATTACAGCTTTCTCCCAATAATGATAGCATTAAAAGCAATATGCACAAACCTCTGCTATCCAGTCCTTTCAGGAACCAGCCAGGTTCAACTTCTCTGTGTACGACAACATGAGTCATTATCATGCTTTGCCAGGAGCAGTATGGAGTTGATGGTGGGGGGTTCTTTCACCTTGCTTTTGGGTCCCTCTTTAGTTATTTTTACATTTCCTTACATAGTTGTATTGCTTTAATTTTTTTTAATTATTTTTAATTAGAATTTTTCTTCAGCATTCAAAAAATTCCAGGTAATAGCAAAGTAGTGATATATTCAGCTCATACTAAAATAATTATATTTTAAATTTGTTTTCCAGACTGGAAGTCAATTAAAGAAAGAATTACTTGATCACCTTCCTTAATCACTTTGACTTCATGTATGGACAGAAAGGGGGGAAAGATCATGAGTAAAGGAATAACACTTCTGGATTTACCACTTCTCAGTGTTTACCTTTGGATGAGGGACAGACTTTCTTTACCTCATCCACCTCATCCCTCTGCTTTTTCTCTTTCCAGCCTGTTTACCTATCTTTACCTAGTCTCTGGTGTCCTGTAACTGACTCTACATAGACCAGAAAACCTTCACTAGCTCTTACTTAATAATTTTGCTGGTGATTACAGAGAAGAAAATTTACCATTCTCTGACTCTGTTTTATACTTCCATTCCACCTGCATGAAGTGTGGAGTTGTAAGGAATGTTCTGAATTTTCTGACAATCCACAGCTTGGTTTCAAACCTGCCCTTTCTGTAGCTTAAAAATCTTCCAAGCCAATATTGCGAATCTTGTCCAAGGTCCCCAGTTCTGAAACTTACTATAATCTAAGAATGCCATAAAATATTAATAGTGATGATTTCATTATTTTTTATAATATCTGTAAGGTAGGTGTATTTATGGGTGTAAAGATGAGGGGTGGTCTTTAGTGTTGTGGGTAGGGAAAGGAGCAAAATAAGTGAGGCAGCATCACTGTTTATTTTGTCGTTTTACATAGAAAAAAAAGGAAAGTTTTATACATGGAATAACAGTCTGAGAATAATAATAAATATTAAATCATTATAAAGAGCTGATAAAGTGATGCAAACACAATTACCACCTACTGCAAACAGCCCAGTCTTTGAGCAGCAGCCACCTTGAAAGACAATCCCCCTTCTTCCCCCTCACTTCTTCCTCTACCACCACTTTTTATTGCTGAGCATAATGTTACAGGTATGGAATATCCCTTTGGCCAGTTGGGGTCAGCTGTCTTGGCTGTGTCCCCTCCCAGCCCTTTGCCCATACCCACTCTACTTACTGGGGAACAGAGAGGGGGAAAAAAGAGAAAGGCTTGATGCTGTGCAAGCACAGTTCAGCAATACTGAAAGCATCAGTGTGTTATAAGCACTGTTTTTAGCCCCAAATCCAAAACACAGCACCATACAGGCTGCTATGAAGAAAGCTAACTCTATCCCAGCCAGTCCTAGTCCTTGAATGTGGCATTTACTTATTGTAAGAAAGTACAGGAGTAGTTCATTCAAGGGTATTTTTGCACTTCAATAAAATAAAATCACAGCAAAATAATAATCTGAGTATTCATTGCCTGAAAAGCATAAAATAATTCAGGCAGTTTATTTGGAGGATTAGTGGAAGGAATGCCTAAAGTGAATTATACTAATATTATTACATCAAAATCACATCTAGAGGAAGATGCAAGTATGTTTTAAGAGATAATTCTTCTGTAGTTCTGTTTTAAACTTTTATATTATTTTTCACCTTTCTGGGGGAGCCCCAAAGTTAAACTGATCTTCATGGTCATAAGTTCATTAAATGAGCCAAGAAGACTGGGCCTTATTCTGATTAATCTTTTCAATCCCAGTAACTTTTTGACCAAGTTATTATGTTTCTGAAAACCCTTGAATTTTTCTTTATAACAGCGTAGTTCTAACTAAATGAAACGAGACTCTTCGTATTCCAACCCCGCTTTAAACTAGGTGGGGAATTATTGATGAAGAAAACATACTGGGCAGTGATTCTTTGAAATGGGAGAACCTCATTAAGTACATTGTAGTACATGTCTTACTATTTTATTTATTTTACTATTCAGTCTGATTTCGTATCAGTCATTTTCACTTTTTTTTTCAGTTGTATTGTGAAGATTACTTTGTGCTTGGCAGTTACAAACATTCCACAGAAGCAGATAAGACATATTGAATTTGCCTTTTCAGTTAGGAAATTTGTTTATATCCCAAACAATAACTTGGTACCTAATTCTTGTTGAGTATTTATTCACTGCCAAAAATATAGCATGGTGGTTGTATTTTCTCAGGTTATTCTTTCCTATTATGATTTTATACGCTATTACTATAGCATATATAGGAAAATAGGATTGATGAAATGTAGAATTAATGGGTATTAATATAGATTGGACATTCAACAACAAAGTCTAATTTCTTTCTTACTTGCTTTTCAAAAATAGGCACCACTGTCTCATATCACACTCTTTTTTTAAAAAGCCTACAAATGTTTGAGGTTTTATATGTGAAATTATTTGTATAGACTTCTCACATCTTGATTTAAGAAAAATATTTTAAAATATAACATCACTTCTTTAAGAAACATCATTTCAAAATTCAGTCGTCATAGTGTGCTGGTTTTGGCCGCGATAGAATTAATTTTCTTCACAGTAGCTGGTTCGGGGCTGTGTTTTGGATTTGTGCTGGAAACAGTGTTGATAAAACAGGGATGGTTTTGTTACTGCTGAGCAAGGCTTATGCAGAGCCAAGGCCTTTTCTGCTCCTCACCCCACCCCACCAGTGAGGAGACTGGGGAGGCACAAGAAGCTGGGACAGCTGACCCCAACCGACCAAAGGAATGTCCCAGACCATACGATGTCATGCTGTCCTGGTTTTGGCTGGGACAGAGTTAATTTTCTTCACAGAAGCTAGCATAGTGCTGTGCTTTGGATTTAGTACTAGAAGAATGTTGATAACACACTGATGTTTTCAGTTGTTGCCAAGCAGTTCAGAGACTACTCAAGG
>BOSO01012854.1:0-15726 GCA_018403395.1 Gorsachius goisagi
CTTCTTGACTTGGAGGGTGACCGAGCCCTGGCCCAGGCTGCCCAGGCTCCTTCTCTGGAGATACTCAAAGCCTGCCTGGACGATGTCCTGTGCCCCCTGCTCTAGGAGAACCTGCTTGAGCAGGAGGGTTGGACTGGGTGATCTCCCGAGGTCCCTTCCAACCCTTGACATTCTGGGATTCTGTGAAGGGCACGCTGCCGTCACCATCTGCCTGCCCCTGCCTGCGCTGCAGCGGTTTCGGGAGGCGGGTGGGTAGAGCAGCTTTGGGGAGCTGGGGCGGGCAAGGGTCCTGGCCTGTGCACGGTGGTAGGGCAGGAGAGCCTGCCTTTTGGAAACAAGGAGCAATCCAAACCATTTTCTTCAGACGGATCTGAGTGAAGCTGCGGTTCCAGAATTTGAAAAGCCAAATCCTGGAGCGTAGCTATAGCCCCTTTTGTTCTTGTCATTACGTGGATTACTGCTGCGATTTGTAAAATACAAATTGTCCGGGCTGTATTCCGGCTTCTCAAAAACAGGATGTATTATTGTTCTCCCAAATTCTCATGATCTCTCTCCCCCCCGCCCCCCCCAGCTTTCCCTGGCTCTGCCTGCATGGCCTGCTCACGATGAAAGTGTCCCAAGCACTACTGAAGCAGCATCTTCTCTTGAAAGAATTTTAATAGTTTCTCTTCAGGAACTTCTACACTGCCTTTGACTTTTATTGATACAGTTGCTGTATGGGATGATAGGTTAACTTTAACTAAAAAAAAAAAAAAAAAAAGGACAAATTACTTCCTGGGGTTAATGATGACTCTTCCTTTGCTATTTTTATGGAGTAGAAGAGCCACGAGGTTCCCATGGAGGTTCCCTTCTTCACATCCAAAATTGACTTGGTGGTTTATTCAGTGCTTTTTGTCAGCAGGGTACTTTGCTGACTTAGGACAGAAAGCAAGCAGTCGGTGGTCCAGGGAGGAAGGTGCCTGTGAGAGTTTGCTGTGCCGCTTCTATAGGTCTTCCAGGTGCTGGTTGTTTTTTTTTGGTTTTTTTTTTTCCCCAAAAGAAGAAAAACTGCAGGTGAGCGGATATTCTGCATGTTTCTGTGGGTGGATGGTACTTACCTGTCAACCTCAGTATATGTGTGTGTATATATTGTATATACACTGTTATTTGCTATCAGTTTTTAGACTCCCGTTGAGTGTCAGACTACTGAATGGCAAACAGTTTGTATTTAGCTGCGGGCTCCCATATTTGAGGACAGCTTCTGATAACCCCAACAACAACAGAAAAGCCCACCCTTCGTAGCTGGAAAACATCTTACCTTTTTTTGAAGTGTTTCTTGGCAGGGTCTGTATTGGAAGCTTGCTTGTTGATAGTATGTAAAATTGGGGTGAAATGCTAGTAGGCACAATGTGAAAGCTGCTGTGAAAGAATAAGGATGTAAAGGTTGAAAATAGATATTTGTTCCTTTGTCATTGCTAGAAGTCAGTGGACTGTGTGAGTGTTTTGTAGTACTTTTTTTTTTTTGGTAGATGCATAAGGTTGGAAAACAATCTGGTGCTCTATAGCAAAAAATACCTAATATTTAGTTTATTTTCTTACATGCTTTTTACGCAGGACTGATCTTGCTTAAACTTCTGAGTCGCTGGGATGCCGCTGTATGTGCACTTGGCCTAAGGAAGCTAAGATTTTGTAGGACTGGGAATCTTGTTGGAACTCTGGATCGACTGGATTTATTGCTTCCTAGAGGGGGAAAAAAAATAATCTCGTCGCATGTAGCCTCCTTCTAAAAGGAAAACGGGCAGTGGGGTTATGAGTTAGACACGTTTGGGCCTGATTCAAAAGGAGCAGAATTATTTGAGTGGTGAGACTCATTTTGGCCTGCCTGTCCCCCTGCCCCATGACGTGCCTGAGCAATTCTCCTAGAGCGTGGATGGCAATCCAGGGGTGCTGGAAAACTCACTTTCGGTCATATTACAGAATCAAAGGCTTGGCATCTTGCAGTATTTTTGTAATAAAAAGTTATCTCTGTGGAGTGAAGTCTGTGTGATGTATTTTTTCATCAGGTTTAAAAATGTTCTCTTTCTGATTCAATTTTGACTTCTATAACAGCTGCAGAATCTGTCCGACGTTCTCACTTCCATGATAAATATAACTTCAAGTATCTGTACAAGTTATTTCTGTTAGAATAGCACTCATTTGTAATACAGCTATGCTTTTCCCCGCAACAACATAGTTTTTCACACAGATGGAAGTAAACAATGCCAGTAGCTGGAGCGAAATGGGCAATAGAACAGCTGCAAAACCCGGTATTTGGCAAATCCCACCGTTTAGATTAATCCATTATTTTCTTTTAATCTGTTATCTTCTCTTTAGCACGACGTTGAACTTGAAGTAAATCGCACCCAACTCCAAAGCAGCTGAATTTATGTACTGCAGCCGAAATCCAATAGTGAGCGAGTCTGTTTGTTTATTTTAGATGAAAACTGGGATGATGATCAGCTTCTTGGATTTGAACCGTGCAATGAAAACCTTATAACAGGTTGTAACATAATCAACGGGAAATGCGAATGTGACACCATTCGGACCTGTAATAATCCATTCGAATTTCCAAGCCGGGATACTTGCCTGTCGGCCTTAAAAAGGATTGAAGGTAAGCACTTGTCTTCAGTAATTCAGAGTTAGTAATTTTTCTGTGCATTTGGTGAAAAGCTAGGGTCTAATTTAATGTGCCTTAGGATGACTTGGGTAGTTTGATACCTGTGGTCTTACGCTTTTCAGAAGACAGTTGCGTGCTTTAAAGGAAGATAGGGGTTCAGTAAGCTTGGCTTTCCAACTGGGTAGGTTTGAGAATGGAAGAAACTAATGCTTTGTGTGTTACGATGTTTGCAGATTTTAAGACTAAAACCGTTCTGTTTGTAGTTCATGGTAGCTACCTTAGCGTATCTTTAGCTGTAAAGCAGTGTGGAAAACTCTCCTTAGATGTATTGATGTGACCCAACCATGACTAAACATAGTGGATTTTAATAGCAAGGGCATAGAAAAAGGAGTAGTTGTTGATTATACTTGTATCTTTTCTTACATGAATGCATGAATTGCTATTTCCTTTAGGTTTACATAATATAGCATTACTTTAATGCTCATTTTCCAGTTTCCATGTTCCTTTGAATAGACTTGCATTAGGCCACATATGTTTATGCTTCTGCACGCATACATGATGGATTTTTTTGTTTGGGTTTTTTGGTGTTTTGTTTTTGGGTTGGTTTTTTTGTTGTGTGTGGCTGAACTAGAAACAAGTTAGCTCAAATATATCCTGTTAGAATTAAATTCCCGTGGTGTATTTTGAACGTTTGTGAAGGTTTGATCTTGGGTCCTTTCTATGATGCTGTAATTGCTGTTTATTTTCCAAAGTGTCCAGGAACATGCAGAAGTTGATTAGTGGTGTGAACCTGCTTAATTAGTCTGCTTTAAACCAATGTTTAAAGTCATATTGCAAAAGTAAATGTATTTATAAGGCTACTAACATATTTAAAGTTACTGTCTTTGAGTTAAAGTGTGATCTGATGTCATCTGTCATACTCCTTTTTGTTGTGAGAAAATTGTTTTCAAGCAACAAACTTTAAATAAGGAGATCTTGTGAGAAGAATGTAGCTGGCAGGAACGTGTTCATTATCGCCGGTTGTGATGTTGGTCACTAAAGGCATTCAAGTGCTTTGTGTGGGGTTGGCTTTTTTGTGGTTTTTTAGTTCTAGGAAGAGGAAAGGCACAACCTCTGGCCTTTTCTTTGTTGCTGTAGTAGTGGGCAGTAGCATATACGGGTTCTTAAGTAACCTTACTCACCACTTCCTCCTTTACTTGTGAATATGTGACTAAGTCTGTAGTAGTTCAGCAGGACTTCTATTGGCATGACGATGTGTCCTGTGTTTAACTCACTAAGAAAATCTGCTGTGGGATGCCTTTTTGGTTTTTGCAGGCTTGGAAGAGATGGGCTTAGTTTGTGGCATGGCAAAGCTAAAGCAGGTTGATTCTTTGAGTAGCTTGCCTTCAGCAACCTCTTGTTTTGGCTAAATTCCCCTTTTTAAAAGAATAGCATTTTAAGCTTAGCCATGAGGTAACAATATTCTACGTGTAAACTGTCTGGGATGACAGCAATGGTGCAAATGTTTTTCAGAGGTCTAACTTCCTTTTTTGTTTATTTGTTTTCTTGGCTTTATTTCTTTTTTGGGGGGGGAGTGGGGTGGGTGTGCTTCCAAAGCCTCAGACTATAGGACACCTGTAGAAGAGTTTAGGACCTGTTGATTTTTTTTTTAATCTTTCAGAGATAGGAAGGATAGTTGATGCAAGTGATGAAACCACAATGGTACCCTTGAATAGCAGAAATCTGGCAGTTACAACGTGAGTGTTACAACACTCCAGCTTTTACTCGTAAGAATGTGAATTTGCATTTTCATCCTCAGACTATCAAACCCTACCATTGAGGACTGTTTTGAAGTTAAATCCGTCCATATTTCCTAATAGAAGGGCAGAAGTCATAGCATAGTTTTGATTTGTCTGCATTTGACAGCTGTAGTCAGTCAAATCTGCCTGCTGTTTTGCACTGTAAATGCTTATTCCTTCTTTCTCTCAAGGATTGGGAATTGAATGCTAACAGCTCATGGGGATTGTTTCTTTAAATGCATTATTTCCTGTTTCGGTAATTAAAATGTATGCTTCATCCTGTACCTAAGCTAATGGAAAAGAAGAATAACTTTTTCCCCTTGCGCTTGCCACATGCCTGTTTGGTAAGCAAGCCAAGTCTCTTAGGTAGAATGGGATAGACACTTTGGTGTGTCTGAGCCAGTATTTGCTGTTTGAGTATTCCAGGCTTTCAGAGTTTATAGTCTAACAGTTGAATTAATCCATTTGGAAAGTCCACCTGAAACACAGGTTGGGCAGCGTGCAAACCAGGGGCTCTTCCTGGCAGTTTTTTCAAGGCAAGCTGAGTCTTAAGCTGTAGTGTCATGTAAAAAGCAGTGATTCATAAGATCTGTTAAATAAGTCTAAGATTTTCCTGAAGTCCAAAGTACTGATGAATACTTCACTCTTTTGGCTTGTTTGTTAAAGATAATAGCAGGAAGATTTGGAAGTAGTAATTTGAATCTTGAAATACTCTTAATAGAATTTGCTGCCATGGGAAGTAGGACCAAGAGAGGGTAGTCTACCTTCCATCTCCTCACCACATTTGATGTGGATAATTAAATACACAGTGTGATTAAAAAAAAAAAAAATACATAAGTTGAGCACCTGAATGAAGGATACACCATAATCAGAGTTTCTGAAGAAAATTTGAAGTGCCATCTAAGCAGCTACTTCCATGGGTTTCCTACTTTGAGGATACTAACTAAGCCTTTGAGAACGTTTTGTGTTGTTCAGTGACCTGTGTCACCCTGCAGGATTTTTGATCCTCATTGTCAGTTTGTGTATCGTTCATATGTCAATGAATTTCTGTAACACAGCTGAGGCAAGGGAAGATGCTTAACCCCGTCCTGCGGAGGGGAAAATGGGTCAGGTAGTTCTCCTTCTAATTATGGCTCTAATTGGGAAGGGGGAATGTCATAGCAAGTGAATTCTATTTATTTTGGTAGTACTGTTCTTAAAAGCAAAACTGAAACAGATGTATAGCTTTACAGAATATTTAATAAATTGGAACCTAGAAAACTAGTAGTATGCAATGAGATCTAGAGAAATTCTGGCTCAAGCAGTTCCATTAACGTTGCATAGCTATGACAGCTTATCTCAGGCTGTATAAATTCATTTAACTGAGGACCTGTCTTTCTGTTTCCTGAGCAGTTGAGGCAAGGGTATTACAGAGACCAGTGGTGCCAGATCAGTGTGGTTTGCTTTCTGTGATTAGGATGAGTTCTGTGGCTTTTCTTTTTTTTCTTACTCTTTTTTTTTTTTTTTTTGTTTTGTTGGATTTTTTTTTTTGTTGTTTCCTTGAAAGAAGAATGAAGGGTGCAGTTAGGCTGTCCCAACCATGCTAAGTATACATAGGTCCATGCACAGGAGATGCTGATGCTAACGCATAGCATTAGCTGTAGTTGCCACCTCTATCAACCTGTATGGCTCACTGAAAGCTACCTTTGCCTGCAGGTGTGGAATCTGTTCCTTAAATACGACCTGACAAATAACAAGGGGTAAGCCAAAATCTGGAGTCCCATTTCCAGATACGAATGCGTATGTGCTAAAGGGTTGGGGCTTTGGCATGGACTTTAATTTCTTGCGTCTTCCTGTGTTGGCATCTTCCCTTTCAAGTGCCTCTCTAGTTGTCTTTTTTTTTTTTTTTTTTGTCTTTTTTTATCTAGTTTGTCTTATACTTAAGGTTTTCAGGCTGTGTGTGGTCTTCCCTTCCGGGCTTGATGTCAGTTCTAGCTTGCTTACTGAGTTAATCCAAAGTGTTTTCTTGCTAGCTTCATAGGATCTTCCTTTCTCTATTGGCTCATGTCTTCCTGCCTTCCTGGGCTCCTCATATTTCTTTCTACCTTTCCCTACGTCCTTTTCTTGCTTTCTTTGCCTATTTCATAGTTTGCACCCCAGTTCACTTAAACAGGCCACATAAGACAAGTAAGACAACTTTATCCGTCCTTCCCAAAATCAGGCTGCATGGGCTATAATGTGGCGTTGCTTAGATGTCACTGACAGGGCCCAAAAACCATGTTCTTTATTTTGTCTCCCAAAGTCTTGCTCTGCCCTGAACTGGGGAAGCCTGTAATGAGGAGAGACTGTATTAATCTCTTCTCAAATGTATGTAACTTCTGTAGGGGTGCTGATGTCTATTTGCTAGAAAGTACTGAGAGGCTAATGTGGGGTCGCAATAATACAGGTGATACAGGCAGTTGTCATCCCTACCCATGCCCTTGTTTTCCTGGAAAATAGTAGGATTAGATAGATATGAAAGAATTGGTGGCTAACTTCCAACTAATCTTGATGTAGACATACTGCAAATGTTCAAAGACTTTGAATAGGTTATCATACAACATAAAACACGTTTGTGCCTTAGAGGTCTCCCAGCTCTATTACCAGGCTTAAAGTGCCTGCTTCTCTGCATGGAGCATTAGTGACTTTTCATACAGAAGGTTGGTTTGTATGGAGGTCGTGAACCATCCTACTGTGAGGAAATGCACATGTTTGGGGCTAGAAAGAAACTGTCTGGAAAAGCTATCACATATTGAAATAATAATAGATTCCTGTGTTGGGGTGTTTTGTTTATTTGTTTAAAATGCTTTTGCTTTTGGTTATTGTCTTGATGAATGCCTGCTCTGATGTGGTTCAGGAAATCCTGTGTTCTCGAGCTTAGAAAGCTTGTTTCTATTCAGAAGACTTGCTAATGATGACAGCTTGGTTGAACCTGGACTGCTGGAGTGGACTGTGGAAAACATGGCCAGAGGGTGAAAAGTGACGAGATGCCATCTGTCTGCTGAGCCACAGTAGCAAGCATTAGTCTCATAAGCTGCATCTACATGTCCTTGCAGTCATGATCTGCTAAGAATCAGCTGCAGTCGGTACGGAAGAGTCAGTTCTTCAGACTTTGAGTGAGACACTGAGGATTGGGGGTGAGGGAAGTGAAAGAAGGAGTAACTTTTTTTCCATCAGGATACATTTTTAGGGCATTGGTAGGTAGTACCATTGAAAACTTGTTGTGTAGTGCCAGTCCAATTATCTCAAAATCTTGCCTATCATGTATGAAGAGTCACTAGGAAGTCAGCATCTGAAGTGACCCAGCCTCAGTAGTTTCAAAGACTGTATCCCAGTTCTGGGATCTTCTTCTTTCTCTCCCCTGTATGCTAGGCTCTGGCAGCTGTTCAAATAGCCCAGCAGAGCTTTAAAGAACAGGAATCTAAAGATGTTCTTGAGCCTGTTCCTCTTCCTCTACCAGAGCAGGTCAAGATCTGTGCTCTTGTTCAGAGGCAGCAGCAGGTCTTTGGAATGTTAACTCATTAAAAAATATTCCCAGCCATCTCCCCTTCCCTCTTGGAAGTGGGGGGAAAGCCGTGGGTCAGAGGCTACGGAGAGTGTAAGAGCTACCAGCCGTAGGGAAGCTGCTGCTTTTGTGCTTATCTTGAGTTCTCTCAATGTACGCTTGAGCTCTAAGAGTAGGAACCAATTGGCTTTCTTTATCAGTTCATACTCTCCCAAAAGCATAAGCAAGAGACCACATCTGGAGTACTGTGTCCAGTTCTGGGCTCCCCAGCTCAAGATAGATGAGGAACTCCTAGAGAGAGTCCAGAGGAGGTCAACAAAGTTGATGAGGGGACTGGAGCATCTCCCCTACGAGGAAAGGCTGAGGGAGTTGGGCTTGTTCAGCCTGGAGAAGAGAAGACTGAGAGGGGATCTCATCAACACGTACAAATATCTTAAGAGTGGATGTCACGAGGGCAGAGCCAGACTCTTCTCAGTGGTGCCCAGCGGCAGAACAAGGGGCAACGGGCACAAACTGAAGCATAAGAAGTTCCAGTTGAATGTGAGGAAGAACTTCTTGACTTTGAGGGTGACAGAGCCTTGGCCCAGGCTGCCCAGGGGGGCTGTGGAGTCTCCTTCTCTGGAGATATTCAAAGCCCGCCTGGACGATGTCCTGTGCAACCTGCTCTGGGTGAGCCTGCCTGAGCAGGGGAGTTGGACTGGGTGATCTCCCGAGGTTCCTTCCAACCCCTGCCATTCTGGGATCCTGTGATTTTTTTTTTTTCCATGTCAAAATTAAGCCCAGTTATATTTCAGATATATTCTGAAATATATATGTATCGCTCTTATATGCGTCAGAATATATGTGAACAATAAAATTTGTACCTTTTTTGATGAAAGCTGGGATGCTTTAGGTAAATGAATGCTTTAGCTAAATGAACACCCTTCACTTGCATCTATCTCTGTGTGTAAAACCTGCAGCTGATAGAAAGTTTTTGAAATTCTTACGTTAAGAGTTGCTGCTTTGTTACCTGGCTTGCACCTTTTTAAGGTATTCACTGCTGTCCTTCATAGGTGAAAGGAAAAGACTTTTTCAAGTCGCTGGTATCTATTAAGCTGACTTATTGCAACATGCTCCTCGCATTCCATTATTTTTACATGTAACTGAATAACTTTATATGGGAAAATGTTGTAATACCTGTTAGACCAGTCCCGGAATAACAGATATGAGAAGGGAATTTTACTCTGAATGCTTGTTTGGTTGTTGTTAAGTCTGATTTTTTTGTGTTCAACTTCACTTGTGTGGTCTTCATGGCTCCAGCTTGTTGCCATTAGTTGAAAAACTGGAACAGAGTAAATCCAGCTTTATGCTGAATTACCAGGCAAGAAGGGGAGCGAAATACTTTCAAATGGGCTTAATCTGATACACTTTCCACTCCTCTCGCCTAACAATTAACGTATGTTTTTGCTCAAATAACTGAGCTTTGAAGGTTGGCAGGTATTAGCGAAGAGGAATGCGATTGTGGCAAAGGTCCAGATTTTACCCTTGAACATGCTTGTGAGAGCCAAATCAATGGATCTGGAGGCAAAATTTCACATGGTATGTGGAGGAAAATGGCAGTATAGCTTTGGGGCTCTGTTTCTGAATGCATAGGTACAGAAGGAGAACCCATTTGGTGTGGAAATAATACAGATTAGGAATGCTGATACAAAATTGGATACACAAAGAAATCTTCCAAAAAGCAAAAGGGAGAAGAAGTCATTAGTTGAGAAGAGGCTCTTGTGACAGTGGCACATCTGGCAGTGCAGTTGCCTTCACGGCATAAGAGAGGGGTGTTATATTTGCAGGACTTGTCACTTTTTCTGACTCTTGCTCCTCAGAGGACTGTTCCCTGGTCAGGGAAGTACGATCTTTTCCTAAGGTATTGGCTCTTTTGGCATGCCCTATTTTTAAGATGGGCTGCCACACACAGAACATCTGCGCCGTGAAATTTCAAGCTAACCGTAAGAAAACCTTGCAGAAGTTTCTGAAAGATATCAAAAGGGAAAAGTGGCTTTCATATTTCTGAATTGCTCTGGCTGGATACCTAATTTTAGGCTTGATTAGTTTATGAATAATGCTGTTTGTATTAATGGGGGGGGAACTGCATTGCAGAAACTGTTAGGAGGGGAGATTGAGGAAGGAACTCAAAACTGAGCAGATGGTTTAAAAAAAATTGGAGCGTTAGCATCACAGAAATGACTTTCAATTGTAACTAATACTGTTTCTTGACACTTAGATTTTTTTTTTTTCCTTGCCATTTTATGTAAATGTGTGGTGTTTCTACGGTGTGGTCCCTGAGCTTATTCTCCTTCTGTGCTGTGCCTGCTCACGTGAGCTGCTCTGCCTTGCCGCCTTCTACGTTCAGGTCCCTTCAGTACGTGATGCTTATGGAGAAGGTACAGGATCTTCAATTTGTGACACTTCAGTTTCCTTCAAACTTGCCATTTCGGAGAGTGCCGTGGATTGTAACCTTAACTGTAGGCCTTGGGGTAGGACTGGCTGACAAGTGCATCCTACAGAGCTGGCAGTCAGGTGCGGATGGTCAAAGCATGGTTGTTCCTGGAGACAAAGGAGCATTCTTAGTGCCTTTTTCTGCTTGAAATGCTTACCTGCATTCATCTGAAACTGAATACGGGATAACTTACTGTACCTGGAGCCTCTGGAAGAGAAGGAAAAGAACAGGACAGGTATCTTACAGCTGGTAAGATCTTGTTTTCGATAAGTTCAGTGCCTTCCAAATGTTCTTTTCCATGTTGGCAAGCAGGCTGGGCTGAAGTACGTCCGCTGTAACTGTAGCGGCAGGTTTTAATGAATGCTTGACCTGAACTTCTCTTAAAGTTGGGGAAGAGAGAGAAAACGGAGCAGGTGACTTTTAGGAGAACGCTTCCAGGTGGAGTGTTGATTTTAAGGATCAAAAGTTGTCTACATGTGACAGAAGAGACCGGAGCAAAGCTCTTGAATCGAGCGGTGTGTAAACATGAGGCTGATGTGGCAGACTGAGCTGGAAGCTGTGTTCCTGTGGTGCCTGGTGTGCTGGGGCATGGCTCTTGTTTTGAGAGGGCAAGTTTTATTTGGATATATGCAACGTTGGTGCTGACAGAGGTAACCGAGTGCGGGATGAGTGTATCCAGTGGTAGCGCTATCAGTGCCATACTGGTCAATATGACTGTTTTAATAGCATGGTTACGTCTCTATTTTCCAATGAATTGTTCCTCAATATTTATAAAGTTGTCTTTTTTTTGTTTGTTTGTTTGATCACCTCCAGTAGACTTCACAGTGGCATTTTAAAAAGACTAATGTACCAACACTTTGTAATTTTGAATGGTTGCATAGCATGGCGACAAACTATTTTAGCTCTTTGTCTCAAAATTTAGGCCTTGAATTAGTTTGTGAAATGTTGTTGGTGTTGTTTTCTATATAGAGCAAACACTATGCAGCTTCCACAGCATCAGACTTAACTTTTTTGCGCAATAGAATGAAGTCTTACCAGCAAAATATTTGTCTCTAAGATAGATAGATGGAGATTAGAGTTGAAGCAAGATCCTGTGAACCAGCTGGGTTTTGGAGAAACTTTGGTGAAGCTGTATCATCCCTTGCAGGGGGTAGAAGGTGGGAAAGGAAAGGAGGAAAGGAGCAGTGTTTCTGGAAAGCTTCTGTTGGCTCTGCTTCAGAACAGGCTGCAGATAGGATGCTTAATAAGCTTGGTTTGCCACGGCAGCAAGGATACTTGTATAGCTGTTCCAACTGTACCCTTTTCAAAATGCATGAGAATTTAACTCAGTCAATACTTTCCAACTTCCAAAAGTGTGTGTGAGCCTGTTTTTATCTGTGTTCACTACTAGAAGATGAAACACTTCTTCCCCCATGTACAAAAGCACTTGCTAATTAATACAGTAACAGAAGATGTTCCTATCAAATAATTTGCAACTGCAAAATTTTTGCTCTCTAAGCAAGCAAAATGATTAATATTTGCAATGGAATTGTGATATTAGTGTGATAAGAAAACTAAAATTCTTCCCCTATCGAAAATGTTGGGGTTTTTTAATTATAATAATATTTAGTGTTCTGTTCATTAACTTTTCTAATATGGGACTTGACATGCCTCTTCACGGTTGTTTTTTCTGTGCTGGTAGATGTGGGGGAGTTTTGCTGGTCAAACTTTTGGGGTCTGGCTGAGCTCCTGTGCCTATGACCTTCAACCCAAGGTTTCTCTCAGCGCTGCTGCTAGCAGTGGTGCTGATCTTCAAGGAAAGAGTCTCCAGTTTGTTTCCACATTCAGCAGAAGTGTATCAAAGACTTCAGTGTAATAACCTCTGGAAAAGAATGTTGTAAGTCGGATACTGTCCTAGATCTGTCATGGAGTTGTGTGTTGAGAACCCACACCACTTGCTGCCCTGGTTAGTCTGTGAATCGTTTGAAGTGGAAAACTTGGCCTGCTTCTGTTCTTCTTCCTTCATCCCATTGCCATTATCCACTTCCAGCAACCTTGGGAATGGGATATTTAGTCTGGGAACATTTTCTTGCCTGGAAATGACCAAGCTTTCCTTCTGTGAAAAGTGGACATCTCATCAGGTCTAGGTGTGAGGCACCCCTCTAGGAAACTGCCCTTTCATTATTACTGGGTGTGATTACTTTTCTGGTAGAGGTACACCTTTGGAGAAGAGCGCTGCTATTATAACAATTAAAAATCTCATCCGAATCTCTTCAGACGTGTCCCTAACTACTTCCCAGGGGGTTGGGTGGAATTTTTTCTAAGGGGACCCTGCGTTACTAACCTTTTCTTCTCCAGGTTATCAGTCCTTATTAATTTAATAGCATTAGGTCTGGCTGATGCTATGTGACAAATCCATGATTGGCCCTTCTCTTTCAAAAAAGGCGTGTGCAGAATTATTTCAGGTTTCCCTGTAGCTGTGACTTACTTTAGCCTAACTGGCTGTAATCGGTCACCGGCAGTCTGATCTAACGGTCTCGGCAGGAAGTTTTATTTGGAGCTTATTGCTCCTGTTTGCCTCTTACTCTGCCCTTCCAGGTTCAATATGAGCAGTTGTTGCTTGATTGCACCCTCCTGCCCTGCAGAAAACCCCCCACATGAAACTTTTTTTACAGGTTCCTTTTACAGAGACCTCTGAGAAGAATTTCTCGCCCTACCCAGGAGTATTGGCAGGGGTACGGCTCACAGGATGAACAAAAGTCCAAACATCTATTTAAGGGTATGGGAACTACCTAGTTGTAAATGGGCTTTTCAGGACCCGGTTCCCACCTTTCCCGGTGACACGGCAGTGAGATGGTACTCTGACCAGTATCCCTATATACTGGACCTGAGTGTAGATGAAAGCACAGCTAGTATCACAATTAAAAATCGCATATGAATCTCTTCAGATGTGTGCCTACTTCTCATCTTCCTATGGCATTGGGTGGAATTTCTTTTTTTTTTTTGTTTCCTCTAAGGGGACCCTGCATTACAAACCTTTCTTCTCCAGGTTATCAGTCCTTATTAACTTGGTAGCATTAAATCTGGCCTTCTGTGGATGCTTAAAAATAAAATGCCTGTGCTCCAAATGCTGGGGCATGTGTCTACTCACTGCCAATATATTTTTGGGCACATGTTTGTGCTTCTAGTTAGTGATAAAGGATTCCTCTACACAAATACTGGGGGAGAGGGTGGACGTTTCAAAGGTGAAGCACTGACCTCAAAGTTGAATGGCCTTCTCAAAAAAAAAAACCCAACAAAAAACCCCAAACAAAAACCCACAACAAAACCCAACCAAACAAAACCAAAAAAACCCCACCAAATCCAAAAAACCACCCGCCAAGAAACTTCAGCCAAAGGCTTTCTTAGCCTTAGTGCAACAAGCAATAGCTCTACCCCTTCCCGGATTCCCATGCATGTTCTCTCTTCCCTGTTGTTCTAGATTCCCTCAAATGTTCTTTATTCAAAGTGTTTCCTTACATTCTTGCTGTTCAAATCCAGGAGAACTTCCTTTCTCTCTCATGAAATAACTTACACGGTGTACATTAAATAGCTCATCTAGAATCAGCTATGTAAACTTATGTTAAAAGATGTAAGTTCTGCCTTTCTGTCCAGAAGAGGTAAAGCTTTCACTAATTCCTAGCTTGAGTTAGGGAGAGAACAAATAGTACTTTTGTATGATCAACTTTGTTCTAGAGACATGTAAAAATTGTTGTCATAGTGACAAACCAATCTACATAATTTGAGGTGCTAGAATTTAAATGACTTGTCAGATACGTATGCCAGAATCACAGCTTCTATAAATGAATGCACTAATATGTTAAATGTTAAACACGTTTGGCACTCGCACATAACTTTAGAAGGGCAAAGAAAACACTGCCTTGTTTTAAAACAAACAAACAGAAAAACCCCAACCCTAAAAACGGGAAATTTAAATCTGCTTTTGACCTCTGGCTGGTGGATGCAGTCACATAGTGCAGCGGAGGAAATGCCTGACATTCTAGCCATCTGAGCTGGGGCTTCCAGCTTTGGCACCCGTACATGTGTAGGTCTGAGCTTTTTTTCTCCGTAGTTGTCATTCTATACTTCTTGTAGAAGTGGACGGAGGACAGCATAGAGCCAGCAGCAGCATGTTTCATCTTTCTGCTTTGGGTCTTGCTGTAAAATGCATTCATTGCTTTATGAGCGTTTGGAACACGGTTCCCTCATCTCTCGCACGTTTTTAGAAGCCCCATTAAAAGGTGAGTATCACGATTTTACAACCTCAGTAAAAATACTGTATTTTGAAAAGCCAATCTGGATGCTTCTGAAGAAAACTAGTTCAAACATCAAAAAGTTGTCCAATAAACTTGCGACTGATCTACCATACTGGATAACAAATAAGATATAAAATAACTCTGTTATACACTGTTTTCTGATTATTGTGGTGGTACAGTTTGTGGGCACTATGGGTATTCCTTACCTGGATAGATCACACGTGACAAAATTAAAATGGCAATCTCACCCCTGCTGCTTTTCAAGTCTTGTACCCTGTACTGCCTCATCAGCTGCAGAGTTAGAACATGTAATTTAGTTGGTGACACTGTTCTAGGCATCCAGTCCTTACTGGCCCTCTGTGTTCAAGCCACCATTTTCAGCTTCCAGCTTGCAATAACTGGATACCTTCTGCTGGGGCTTTGCTGCCCTGCCAAGTAGCAGACTGGGGAGAAGGACAAACACCTTGAGCCTGGAACTCACCCGCTAGAGCTACAGAGTGGACCGGCAGCTAAACCCTGCCTCCTTGAGCTGGATCTGTCCCTGGACAGGATGCTAGCAGCTCCCAGAAGTCCCGAATTAGAGGAGTAGAGAAAGGCAGGACTCCTCATCCCGTCTTTCCTAGAAGCTGAAATAAGAAAGAAATACCTCTTCCCTGCTCCCCGACATCTCCTCCTAGTGTTGGAGAGAGAAAATGCTTAACAGATCAGATCAGTCTGCTTATGCTGTTCCCTGTGTGACTTGAGGTGTATTAAGCAAGAAATTGAGTACTTCTGGGAAGTAGAAGTTTTGGAGAACATGTAAGTAATGAGGGGTGGATGGGACTCGGATCCTGACTTGGAGGCTGTACTGGGATTGTAGGGCTCCATTGCTTATAAAGAAAGAGGTGAACTGACTGATTCACTGATAAGTCTGGATGTCTTATAAAATATAGAACCGTAGAATCATAGAATGTTTTGGGTTGGAAGGGCCCCCTAGAGGTCATCTAGTCCAACCCCCTGCAGGAGCAGGGACACCGCTAACCACATCAGGTTGCTCACAGCCC
>BOSO01012854.1:15767-44719 GCA_018403395.1 Gorsachius goisagi
TCACCACCCTCATTGTAAAGAATTTCTTCCTTACATCCATTCTGATACGATATGCATAACATCTAAAGACTGAGTCTGAGGCGCAGCTCTAGAGATTCATAGACATGAGGGGAGAAGAAAATTGTTGCCCTCCTCAATGTATAAAGTGTGCTATTTTAGAACTTTGTATTACAGCTTAAAATTCTAACTTTATTCAGAAAAAAAAAGTGTGTTTTCTTAATCTTTTACAAACTCTGTAGTGTGGTACTGAGATTCCTGAACAGGGTCTGTGGGAGCCAGCACCAGCTAAAGGGATGATATGCATTGATACGGCCTGAAAACAACCTAGTGGCATCTCTGCCATTTGTCTGAGTACGTTATTTATTGAAATGAGGCATAAATGAGGACTCTGGTTAACCTCTAATTAATAGACCCTTATGAGGATGGTCCCTATGTAAGGGACTGTGGTTTACTACAGTGCTCTGCAAGTTCCTTGGGTTGCAGCGGAGTTTTGACAGGAGCTGTTCCATGTGAAGTGAGATTAAGTGAAACCTGGACACTGAGATAAAGATGTACCTTAGCTATAGCATGTCCTTCACTTCTTTTGAATGATACCGTGACTTTCCAGTGATGTGAGTAGCTTTCTACACATAGACCAGAGCCTGAACACTCGCTGTAAGAAAGCCTAATGCTTTCTGTGCTGAGCCATCGTTGGTTTGGTTCAGGAGGCTATGGACAGAACCAGTCTGTGTCTGGCTTTTATTCATGGTCCTATATTTGTGAAGTGTTGCCTTTGCCAACACATTTGTTCCGGCAATCTCTCTTTTCCTTCTTGATCCTAGGGGCTATTGCTCTGAAAGCTTCTAGCTTGTCGACAGGGGAAAGAGCTTTGCTTTCCAGCAGAAATCTAGCGTGTCTTTACAGCTGCAGCCTACAAAACTCTCATCACGGAGTGATCAAACATGGTTTCACATCAAGGTACACGTGCACCTCTTTTCATCACAGTGGTAGTTCTTGCATGCTTGTTTTACAGCTATACTTGACACAGCTGAGATCCAAATCCATGCAATACAGAGCAAGAAATGAAACTTGCTGAAATCTTTTCCTTTTATTTTCTGATAGAAGTCCAGCAGACATCTGTGAATCATTGCTAGCTCTGCAGTATTGGCTCACCTGTGGTCTCCTGTGGCAGATCTTCCTTTTTTCTTTTTTTTTTTTTTTTTTTTTTTCCCCCCTTTTTCTCCATCGAGGGGGAAAATTGCTGTAGGCTACAGCTAAGGAGCTTTGCGGGTGGTGGAGGGATTGCTGCAGAGTTGGAGGAAAAAAACTTGAGAAAGCAAAGGAAAAATGTCAAAATGCTAGTACTCTGCAGCTGTATAGTGTTTGTGTTCTTGCTTATGTTTTGGGTTGGGGGTGGTGGTGGTGGTTTTTGTGTTGTCAGTTTTTTTTCTGGACTGAAACTACAATATCCAAACCTCTCTGTTATTTACTAAGGAATCAGTAGTAGATGTAGCCCAGAAGTGCGCATGGCTTACTGGGGTTACAAAAATTGAGGAACGGGGGCTCGAACCTAAAGCATCTGTGAGGGAATAGCCTAGCAAGATGAGATCGTTTCAAATTCTGTTGTTAAATCTCCCGCGGAGGAAGCCTGTCAGTCTTACATGGGAAAGAGTTGTTTGCTACCTGGCTACATCGTGCCCTCGATTAGATTTCATTTGTTAAAAGAAGAAGAAAAAAGGAAAAAAAGAAAAAAGGAAAAAAAGAAGAAATAATAAAAAGAGATGCCACGCGCCGCTCTGGGCTTTGTAGTAGAGTGGTTTGGACTGATCCTGACTAAGTTAAATGAGTGATACTTCCTTTCTCATCGTGTTTTGTGTAAACAAAGACTGACCTAGTTTAGGCATTAAAATGCTTCTGGCTTTGAATCCCAAGTGGGAAGGGGGCTTTTGAGTCTATGTCCTGGCAAAAAGGGGTGGTTTCTGCTAGCCCCTTGCCTGAAGGAGCTCCTGCCTCTGTGCTCCTCTGTGTCCCTGTTGCTTTGACGTGACCTGCTGTGAGTCCATGCTGGGAACTGGGCAGGGGAATCCCTGAAGCTCTTTGGGCCGACAAAGATTCTTTATGGACAAACTGCGATGCAGATGGTATCGTGAGGAAATGGGGCTTTTATCATGCTGCTGCTTTTCTCTCTCCGTCTCTGCCTTCCGCCCGCGATTACTTTTGAGATTTATCAGATTCCGGCAGTTGTGATGAATGGATAGGGACCTCAAAGATATTGTAACACTGGAAATACTGAAAATATGTGGCTGGTTAGGAGAGAGACTGTACAAAATGCCATCGATTTTAGTGCTAGGCAGCAGAGAATCTACAGGAGCCGCAGGAGGGGTGAAGAGAAATACGCTATGAGTATCCAAAGAGCTAGAAAAGCTTCAGTTGAAACTCATCATCTTGGGTGCTGCAGAATGCAATTCAGGCTTGGTCATCTCCAACGCTAGTGAAACCATTTGTTCTCTGTTCTATGCTGTGAAATGCTTTCAGTTAAAATAATAATAATAAAAATATAAAGGTAATATGGTAGAAACAAGAATTTGAGGCTCTAGATGCCACTAGGTGGCAGAACCCCTGCATCTGTTCTGTGGATGTTTTTTTTTTTCTGTGTCTTGATTCTTCATCTGAATATATTGAAAATACTTTTCAGCTATAGTGTAATGAGACTAGACATTGGTAGGGGTGCTTAGGTGCTGTCCGAATAGGGCTCATATTGGTCGTTGTTGGGGGAACCAGGCAGCGCTTTCAGCACTCTCTGTCCTTTATTGTTCAGCTTTCAACCCCTTCTGCAAAACCTCCTACTCAAAGCAATTGCTTGCATTTAGGTGTCAGCCCATGATTCTTTTCTTTCCCTGTTTCTTGGTTCTGTTGTTAACAGATCAGAAACAAGGAGATGACAAAATGATGTTTAAGAGGAATGCATTGTAAGGACTGGCAGGTAGGGGTATGGAGATGGTGAACCTGAGTTTAACCTGTGGTGGAACACATGATTTTTTGGGTGTTGGAAGCCTGTAGTGTTGTGGAGTGACTCATTTCTGTTGGCGAGATGTCTGTAGCTAAATACAGGTACTACTTGGAATCTAGAAGCCATACCTGTTAATGATTATCTTTAATAAGGTTCCTCTTAGTGCTAGTCTTTGATTGCAATGTGCTTGTCATCCACTCAGCATGGAAGATTATTTTGGCTTCATTTTATTGCTGTTTTGACTTACAGAGCATCTGGAGAGGTGACTGAGAACAGCCCAAGAACGGGGGCATTGTCAGCCTGTATTTACTAATAGAGGGCTGTCTAGGTTCTGGGCATGTGGACATGATAAATTCTGCAATTATTATTGTATGTTTGCATCCTGTAATACTTGGGGTACAGTCCTCTTCTTGCATTTGGGGATACACTGGGACCAAGGCAGAAGACATCCACATCCTTGTGATCTACTTCATAAGTACATCCATCAAGGTCTTTGTTAAAAGATTTGGTAGATGCCTAGTAATGAGTCTGCTAAATACTGAATAACGAATCTAAACCCAACAGTATGGGTTTCTTGCTTTAGGTGCTGTATTTTAGGAACATCTAGGTATTTCAATTTGGAGTATTAATACTGATTAAAACTGAAGTGTCAGATTTCAAAGCAACTTAAGCCTTTCGGAAGGGGTTAGAACCACTTAACAGAATTGGAAGCCTCCTCTGAATTTTGTATACGGTTGAAGCTCTGCTGCAACCACCTTCATATAATAGATACCTACAAAACAGTACCAGAGAGGTCATTCAGCAGACTTTATGTGTGGTGTAAAAGCTATGGGTATTTATGCATAATACAGAGTTCTTTTTGAAAATTACTTATCTCTAGTATATGCCTTCAGTTCCTCACTTGAAATTACTGCTTTCTTACTTCATATAGTATTTTGAAGATGGTATTTCTTGAAAGTTTGTGCGGAGGTTGGTTATTATGATGATAGCCATTTGAATAGCAAAAGTGTTGTGTTTTTTTTTTTTATTAATTAGAGCTTGACGTTTCTGTAAAAATTGTGCGTAGAAAGCAGTCTTCCTTGCAGAAAGAAATGTGCTGACTCTGTGCTTCCCTATGCCATGTTGAAAATAGCTGGTGGTTGGACCCTGGCACCTTGAGAGCTCCGATACGCAAGATCGGTGTGATGCCTGGTGAATCTTAATACCGTCATTTAAGGCAGTACACAGCCTAGCATACTAAACTGGTGATGAAAGCAAGTTTGTACTAAGCAAGTGAATTTTGAACAAGAGTGATGCCTGGATGTAACATCCCAATTTTGTTGACTGTTTTGACGTGATGATGATGATTTCTGATGAAGCTATGGCAGTGATGTAGAGAGAAAATAACTTCTTAGGCCAGCCTTGCCAGCCCTCAGATGTTGAAGAGTTCAGAGTCCCAGGGTGTATAGTGTTGGTGAAGGGGGTTACCTGGGCGGGGGGGGAAATGTCGTGAGCATGTGGAGACACTGAAAACACTGTTTTACTGATACTACCCTGAATACAATTCAAAAGATAGCTGTAGTGTATGCATTCAGAGGAGCAGTATTAGAGATAAAGGTGTATTTCTGTCCTGTTGATGAGAGAATGGAAGAGAAGCAGAGGTCTTGCATGGCGTCCTGATGGGTTTTGATCTGTTTAGAGAGAAGAGCAGGAAATCCACAGCAAGGGAAAATATCCTGTACTGTCAGCCTTGTGTTACATCAGGCCTTGGTTTGGGAGAGTGGGAAACACTGTGTGGCGTTTGCCTGTGAGACTGGGAGACACGCTGGCTTGAAGTGGGGCTTGGCTTCAAAACCCTGGTTTGTCCTGACATACGGGGTGGTACTGTGGCTGTATGAGTGCAATGGGCTTTATCTAGAAAGGGTGCTTCTGAATTTCTGAAATGGTGATGATCCTTTAGCTGTTCTGAAACGAGAGACAGAGAAGACTGACGGTGCTGGTTTCTGTGTCCAGGTTGTGGCTGTGGTCTTGCCAGCCTGGGGAGAAAAGAGTTCAAACAAGTGTTGTGCTAACCTCTATACGAAGAAGTTTAATTTCAGCCTTGCAGTTTTTTTCCAGTTCACAGAGGACATAATTGTTGACTGGGATGTACGTGTTTTAATTCTGCAATATAGCTGAATGTGGGATATTCTTTTTCTGCTCACTTATGAGAGTGCCTTTGGGACTGGTGTCACCCTGGGCTGTTGGTTTCCTATTTCTTCCGTGACTCTGCCTGGCCAAGAAGCAAGACAATAAAGTTTTGTAGGGACTTCATACTGGGTTAAGTAATTTAGACTTGGACTGTGCAGCCAGTAGTTCTTACCAGCTCCAGCATGATCCTTTTTAGCAGGTGGATTAACTCTATCAGCTCTGCAGTCCCTGGCTTCCATCAGTCTTGAGCCTGTGGATTCGTTGGCACTGGAGAAGGTAAGTCCCTTAAAAGGGAATTTTCTTTGGAATAAAAAACCCACCAAACCAGCATCACTTTCAGATAGTTTTTGAGGAGCTAACTGTAAGAGTCAGTGCTGTCTATTTAGACCTTTATGAATGAGTTTCCTTCCTTCAGGCTATCTGAAGTCCACTTTCCATTAAAGCTCTATCATGAATGCTGTACATGTCGAGTGATCGTGTTGTGATCGTAACTCTTGCAGAGAAACTTTTCTCAGCGTGGCTTTTCAAGGCTCACGGAACTTTGCTGGATCCAAGGGGATCACAGAGTATTCAAGAGCTGTACTGTGGCTCTTCCTCCCATGGCCTTGCTTTGCTCCATTTGGCCAGGGTGGGAGACGAAGAAGAGGCCATGGTGACTGATGGAGAGCATTTGCAGAAGCTACTGACAGCCGTTCCTCTCCTCCGAGGGGGGCAGGCCTGCAGCCGCTCCTCGGTTGCAGACAAAGAACTGTGCAAGAACATATGAGCCAAGCAAGAACTGTGCTGCTCAAAAGTTTTTAGACGCTCTGCTTGTGCGTCTGAAGGCGTTGACCTTCTTCCCTAAGGGCGATGGTAGAATTACTTTCAAGCGTAATAAGTGGTTGTTGCCTTCCCTGCCCCGTTAAGACTTCGCAAAAAGAATGCTAAATGTACAGATGTTTTATCTGGGAGAACGTGAAGTATCTCTTTTACAGTCACGTCATACAGTTTTCTCTCTGTTGTTAAAGACTTCATAAAGGGACTGTGGTTCTTAACGTCTGGAAAAAATAAAAAAAGATTAAATGATTGAGACTTCCACTGTCTGTGGCTTGAGAAGATACCTAGATATTTGCAATTCTTATCGTTCCGCAGTGAGCCTTGTGTAGGAGTGGAAGCAAAGATGCCCCCCGTCCGAGCCCACTTGCTCACCTGCTCCCACCGCAGGTCCTGGCCGCATAGGAATTTCACTGCATCTCAGTTTTCAATCCTTGCTCTATAAAACAGGAAATAAAAGAGGGAAGAGCATTAAGAATACAATGCTGGATCAAGAATTTAAGAGTTGGGGAAGAGAGGATAAATGTTGAAAACTGTCCCTGACTCACTTTCTAGATGAGACATGTCTAACGAGAGATTTTGGGTTCCTGGTGCGCACAGGGTTGAAGCTTCTCTGCAGAGGATACTGAGGTTTTGTCTTACCATATTTCCAGCCTTTTTGACTAAAACAGCAGGTGCTGAAGCACGAGCGAGTGTTCAATGCAAATTACGGTACTGGTGCACCGTAGTTTTCACTTCTGAAGCTCCTGTTGTAGCAAATATGAGATTATAATAATCCATGTTACATTGTTGGTAGCTTGATTTGGAAAATTCCTCTTGGTTGGTTAGCAAACATGATGGAAACAACAAATCTCCTTTAGTTTTCTTGTTCATTTTATCTATTACAGTTTTCTGCCTGTAGGCACTTTCTTTTACATACTAATATTTGTGTTGACTGTTTCTCAGCTAGTAGAGGGAGCTTTATATCCCGACGTTTCACTTAATTCACCTCTAGGCTTAATGTTTTAGGGAGAAGTTCAATGTTCTCCATAATAAAATCCTTTCCCCTCTATTCAAGGCATCTGCTTTATTCTGGGCTGTATTTCCCCAGAAACTATGACATCTTCTCACTTCTATATTATGACAAAATTGCTCCTTGCTAATGGCATGTGGAAGTACAGGATATATTTTACCACTGTTTATAATACTTTTGTTTCTATACTTCCATAGTCAAGAAAGAAAAAAAAATCCTATACTTCCATGGTCAAGAAAAAAAAATAAATTCCTAAACCTATTTTTAGAGTTTAGTCGTGAAAATTTTAAAACTAATATTTAACTTGAAAAAACAACCCTCCCCAACCCCCCCAAAAACAAAACCAAACCAATCAAATCAGCAGCTGGGGAAGGTAGGAGAAGCAACAACCACTCTCTTTTTCTTTTTATCTCTTCCTTATAGAGAAGAGATGGAGACTAAACTGACTTAATTCCCAGTATTTTGCTCTTGCATAGTCATCTTTACATCCTCTAGTATTGTGCAGCCTGACTGCCAGTTTGACTTTTTTTTTTTTAAATTAAATCTATTTCCCTTATTTTCTTTAAATTCTAGGTTATGTAAGAAGCAGGTTATTTTTGCTAGGTCAGCAGACCTGTAATATATACTACGAAAACCAAGCGCTCGGAGAGCTTCCTGACATTTAAGTATGGTGGAAATTTCCTTAGTTGCAGTCACCAGCTCCGAACCAACCTCCTTCTCAGGCTTTTGCCGCGCGCTTGTCCTTCTAACTTGAAGATGAGTACCACAAACAGAAGCAGTCAGAATCGGCTCCTTGCTGGTTCTTTTTAATTCTTGTGTGAAGCGTTTCATTCTGCAGATTTAATTTTGGGGGGGTTGGAAGTAACTTTACTAATAATTGTGGCAGACCGCAAAGTAGCATTATCTTTTGTAGTCACTTTTGGAACAGAAAATATTTGATGTGAATGTTGAATAAATCTTGCTTTTTGTCCATTAAATACTACTTTTCTTTTTTTCCCCCTGCACTGTGGACAAATCTTTGCCAGTCTTAGTCTTCACCTGTAGTGTTTCCACCGCTGTTTGAATTTATTTTTATTCTGATGTGTTTATACAGACATAATTAATTATTTTTCGTAATTCCACACTCATCAGCATTCCTGTTATAATGTGTTCACATTAGTTTTTAGTACCCAGTAGTGATCCTATTTTATTTAGTATTGGGGGTTTTCCAATTGCTTGTTGTTCTAGCACACCAATAATTTTATTCATTAAGAATCCTCTTTGTTCTATGTATATGTGTATATAATGTACATGATTTCAGATTATTTGTTCTTATATTCTTGTTGACCGATATATTGCTGACTGAATTCCAAAATGTCAATTTTAAATAGTATCTTTTAAATAGTATCTAAAGTCTTGGTTTAAAAATAGGAGAAAAAAAAAAAAGACTTTGTGTCCCTGTAAGAGTCGAAGAGCAGCACTAAAATATTTTTGGAGTAATATAATTTTGTACTCGGCCTCATTCCTGTCTCTGCATTGCCTGCCTGTTGCCTTTTACTTTCAAAGCTGGTGGTACAGGTAAACACTTCAAAGATTGAGGAAGAGGATGCACTTGAGCTCCCCTCAAAGCACTTTAGAGAGGAAGTACAACTGACCCATCAATGAAATTCTCTATACAGCAAATGCTGGTAAGTGTACTAAATGAACTGGAAAAAAAATAAAAAAATGTCTGTGATCTCTTAATTTAAGAAGTCCTGTAATAGGACTACAGTGTCTACATGAAAATGTATGTTTGCTTTTCAAGTTGAATGGTGCTAAGTTAATCATCCTGTCTTTAATTCTTCCCTTCTGTGGTCTTGGATCTGCAATTGTCCATTTCTTTCAGATAATCCAAGAAACTACTTGCCCTAGGCTGCTGCCTTTCTTGGCTGGCTTTCTTCCTTACAGCATATTCTCCTGTTCCTTTCACAGTAAGAATATTTCTTATTAGCAGCTCTACATATCCACATATGAGCTTAAAGCATAGCTTTTTCTAGTCGAATTGTTTCATGAAGTCTCCATGGCAGTGTGCATGCAAGTGTCTTAGATCGGCACTTAAACCTTGCTGCCTGTTTGCTAACAGTGTTGAGTGTTTGTTTCACTCAAACCATTCTGAATCCTCCTGTAATCAGATTTACTTTGTCTTTCTAAAACATGGGGATATGTGATCTGATAGTAGCTAGGTGAGTGTCAGCTGAATAAATTGTAACTGCTCTTGTCCGCATGCTTAGCTTACTGCAAATGCAAATGAAAATTCCTAACTTTAGTTGGAATTTGCATTTGGGACAGACTCATCACTCTGTCACTGCTTGTCACAGCTTAGCTAATAAGTGCTAGCTTGTTAAGACAAGGTAATATTAATATGGTTTAGATAACATGTTTGTGTCCTTGACCTCACTGGAAGTATTGAAAATTTAAAATTTGACCAGTATTATCCACCCTTGATTTCTTCTCTTTTATTAAGTTTGTTCTATACAGTACTGCAATAACTAATACTGTTGCTCTAATGTAAAAAATATTTTTCTTCTTTTTTTTTTTCATGAGCCCAAGAGAGCCCTTTCAATAATAAAACAGATTTTTGAAACTTCTTTTTGAGAAATTGTCCTTCTGATAATTTCCTACAAAAATTTACACAGGCATTTTCAAATGCTTTGGGTTTTGTTTGCCTCTGAATTCATACTCCTCTCCCCCTGCCTCCAGAGATCCTAAGACACTTTTTCATTAGTTAATTTTGTTGACTCCAGATGTCTTCAGATGCTTAATTCTGACTAACTTCAGGTGTTTCATTGACTGAAAAGTTTTGTGGAAGTTTTGCTTAGTCCCCTAATGATTGTATCCTAGTGAAAGACAGAAATTTTGTGCACCTTCCCCCTACGCCCCCCCCTCCCCCTTTTTTTTTTTTTTTTTGAGAGCTGCATGGAGTGGGGCTTTCTGTCAGTAGAGGCTGGAAGCATTATTTCCTTTCAGCGTTTTCAAACATGATTCTTGGTGGCTTAAGTCACTGTATTTTAAGCAAATCACTTCTTGTTTATATCACAGACTTTGCCTGCATTACCAAAAGCAAAAATGCTTTCTGGAGTACTCGTCCCCTCTGCTGCAGAGATTGGACATCCTCAATAGCTTTTTATTCAGTTCAGGCTTCTCTGGTGTTGTCATTCCTGGTAAAACTCCTCCATGTTATAGTTAGTTATAGTGTATATGTAGTTATAGTAAACCTTGAGAAGCAAACAGGCTTTCTCAGAGTTTTTTGGGTTGTGTTTTTCGGTTTTGTTTTGTTTTGTTTTTTTTATTAAATATGGATAGAAGACTCTGGTAACTCCAGGAAGGACTGAAGTACATGAGATGCTGTCTCATGGTAGTATTTTGGAGGTTAAGGCTCTAAGGGGCTTCCTTCACTCCAAGTTAATTTTAAACTGGAATGTAGCTACAAGAAAGGAAAATTCAAAGAACAGAAAACTTAAGACCACCTGCTTGAATATCGAGAGGCAAATGCTGCTTTACGAAAGTTCACTTTTATGCGCTGCTTCTGTCTGAAAACATCTGTGCAGAGATGCCTTCCTTCAAGATGTGGAGTGATACTAGACAAGTGTCAATGGGTCTATAAGCTTTCTGTTAACATTGTGCAAAGGGGTCCAAAAACCGAAATGGGCAAGTTAGAAATGCAGCGATGCCAGTTAATGGGCACTTTGATTAAAGAAAGAAACAGGTGGTGGCATGACCAAAGATTGGATTTTTTTTTTTTTTTGATGTGGAAACAGAAGAGAGAAACTAAATAGATGATAAAGTTGACAGCTTTAAGGCCTGGATGAGAATCATAGAGGGAGAGGTTGAGGTGTGATGGTACCTGGTGTGGTGCATGGAAAGGTCGAGGAATGGAAGTAACAGAAGAGGTGAAGAGGATAACGGAGAAAAGATGTCTTAAGTTATGTGCAGTGTTGAGAAGAAGAAAAGGGAGAAGGTGAAGAAGGCAGTCACTAAGAAAAACCCTAACTCTGTAGCTGTGGTACTACTTACGTGTAAGGTGTTCGTGAGAAGGCTGCAAGATGCTTGTGCAGTTGAGAAGAATGCCTGTCACTGTGAATGGAAAAGTGTCACTCTTCTTAAGGAAAATTGTCTTTCTCCATGACGAGATGAATCAGTGACAGGGAAAGTACAGAAGATACGACTGAGCGATGTGAAGAGTATTAATTCCCTGAGGCAGAAAAGTCAGCTGTGGATTGGGAATTTACGGGCTCTCTTTTCTCTTGATTTTGACAGAAACATGACATCTAACAGAAGCAAGTGATATCGCCATCCTGCGAAGCCATTGTAGTGTTAAATACCTGTTGAAGGGCTTTTGGCAGCCTGATGGTTTACAAATGTGTTCAGAGGGCATTTGATAAGATAGATACTGAGTAGTGGGAAGGCACAGCCTGTCAGGGTGAAGAACTGCAGCATTTCCCACTTAGGAGCTTGTTTTCCTGGGTCAACACGTCCCTGTGAAGAAAGGCTGGTTCAGGTGTTGTCAGTAATGCTATATTGGCTGGGGAGGGGGAAGAGTGGAGCAGTGTGGTGAAGGCAACTGCTAGAAGCCTTGGTTAGGTGTTTGCCTGAAGCTTTTTGTGCACTTTTCCAGTGATTCTCATATAGTACCTACTGGGACAAGATTTTTGAACATATAGTGCGCCCTGGGGGCATTGGGTTTCTTTTTTTTAGACTGCTGGGCTTCATGAAGTGTTTTATTCAGCCTTGAAGTTTTGGAGGTATTCAACTTCTGGCTTCAAACTGGGAACCTTCAACTCCTGTTCAGTTGTCCTAGCTAATTCCACATGCAAAGGTTCTCCATTTTCTTAGGGGTGTTTGGTGTTTTTGAATGGCAGGAAGAATGGGCACTGCTTCTGTTCTTATTCAGGACTTCTACAAGCTAAATGCTTGTTTCCTTCCCCATTTAATATACTTCCTAATGTTCTTTTGCCATGATTTTTTTTTTCCCCGCTTGTATTTTGTTGGTAACTGTGTTACTGTTACTTTGGGGGTTTTTTTAAGCACTGTCTGAAAAATACAGATGCCCAAATGCAGACATCTGGCTCCATTTTTGCAGAGAAATTAAATTGTAACATTTTGGGTGACCTCTGTGAGAATACCCTCCAGGAATTGTCCTTGGCAATCTGTAAAGAAGAGACTCCAGTCCTTCAAAATTCTCACCTTAGTGGGGTGTTGTCTGGGCCATGCTCAGCTTATGTAGGGCATTGGAACGGGCTGCCCAGGGAGGTGGTTGAGTCCCCATCCCTGGGGGGATTTAAAAAGATGGGTAGATGTGGTGCTTAGGGACATGGTTTAGTGGTGGGATGGCAGCGTCACGTTAGCGGTTGGACTTGGTGATCTTAAAGGTCTTTTCCAACCTAAATGATTCTATGATTCTAAGTGTAGTGAGCTTACTGGGTGTCTCAAGTCAGTAATTCATACAGATACCGCTTCACTGCCATGCTGTCTTTATATCTGGATTCTTTATTTGGCACACAAGATGTTTTCCATGGTTTGACTTATTTTGTCAAATAATGACAATTTTTCTCATTTCCTAATGTTTCTCACTTCACCCCTCTTTCTTAAATAGCTGTAGTTTCTGGTTGCTTACAACTACATGTAACATGCTGTACAGAGCTAAAATAGAAAAAGCTAATGTTTTTGAGCTTTCTTGCTTTATAGAATAGTTCCTGTAAATGATAGAAATATGTGACTGTCCTTGAAAACTTTATATCATTTGTGGGATTAGTGGCTTATTTTCAATTCTCAGCTCCTAAAAGATGCAATTTGAAAAACTTTATGTAGAGAAACTTTCTTGTAAAGAAAGTTAGCGCCAGGGAAAGGTGAACCTCAAATAGAAAGATGATCTCATTCTTGTTTTCTCTCATCACATCAACTTCTTGTCTGTAGCTAAGCTTTTTATACCTTTGAGTTCCACAGAGATTGAGTTTCAAATGTGATAATGTCAATAGGTTTGGCAGCTGAGGTGCCTGTCACTTTTACCTCAAAATAAAACCCACATTTTTTTAATAAAGCAGTTGTAATACTTGGAAAAAGCATGTTCGAGGCATGAAATCTTATGACAACTTTGTCAGATGTCCTCATTTTAGACAGGTAAATTGTCTTACATCAGCTCGCACAGTTCAAAAAACACTGTTTTGCACTAGTCAATACATTTTACATTCCTCCTCTTCAAAGACTTATGAAAATAGGTAGTTTTTCCCCTCTGAACAAAGATTAGATTAATTTACTTTCATAAATTCCAACAAAAGGAGTAGGTAAGTATAACATGCCTGTCCACAACCTTTTAAAAACGTTATGTGCATATAATGCAATTAAAGAATTTAGCGATACACAGGTACAGATAGAATAGTTTAAGATGGATTGTATGCATCAATCCTTTGTACAGTCTTTCCTCTGGAAGTTGCATTAATAGAGAAACATAAGTCCTTTCATATCTGTTGTCTTCAAGGACAGTAGCCAGTATACCTAAATACTGCAGGTAGTTGAAGTTTTTTGGCCTAGTAGCACATCATCTTGTAGCAGAAACGGTGTCCATAATAACAACGAAGCCCTATTCCTGTGTAAATGGCTACGCCCCATTAAGCTTCAACTGTTCTCTTAGTGTTTAGCCCACACAGATTTGGATGCATGCCTTGAGCGTGCATTTGGCCTCCGGTAACTGTTTATAGCATCCTTTCTTTTCTTTCCGATTCCTTTAGCAGAGGCTCCTATTTAAGAAATGTGCGGCAGGAGAGAAAGAGAGAAATCATCAACGAGCCATCGCTTTTCTCCAGCCTCCTAATGCCTCAAGCAACTACTTTCCTTTTATTTCTTCTTCGTTACAGTTTGGTGGTGAAGTTTTTCTAAGATTCTCACATGCAGTTTAGGTCTCCATGCTATGGAAATGTAACTGAGATGGAAGTGCACAGGCTGGTACTTCCCTAATGACCTTGATTGACAATTCTTTTGCTTCCTGGTAGGTGGGAGCCGTAACGCTTAGTGTAAGGACTCTGTTGTAGGCTGGAGGAAGAGGAAGACTGCAATAAACAGGACTGCTGGTAAGTAACCCTTCCTCCCCTCCCATAAAAGTCTTCAACGATATACGGTGATTGTTCTGGAAAAATGATTGATTCGAGGTGAAAATATGTCTGCTCCTGAGGCTTCCCAGGAAATTTTCTCTATTACTTAGGGACACATCTTAAGCTCTATGGGGTCAGAGTAGCTAAGAATAGTTATTCCAAGTCATGGGGGTGCAAAGGGCACTCTGAATCTTGAGAGGCTTCAGAGTGGTGGGATTTTCAATCTTGAGAGGCTTCAGAGTGGTGGGATTTTCAATCTCCAGCATCTTTCTGGACTAGAAGAGCTCCAAATACAGTGTTAGGAAGTGTATTAAGAATAGAAAGTTCACCCTCAGTAAAAATTATCCAACAAAATCAGATGGAAGAGCATGGTTTCCCTGTGAAAGGAGTAAAAGCATTTCACAATTATGTCTGCTGTTTGGCTGTATAGCATTTTGATGTTGCAGGCAAACATATGTTCATTAATGGAATTGCCTCAGAGATGTGTTTGGGATGATGCGTTTCATTCCAAAGCTCTTTTAAAATCTTTAAGATACCTGGGTGATGGTATGATAGGCTTGAGGAAGAATGAGATGTTGGTGTTTGCATATTGGTGTCAGTAAAGTCCACAGCACGTTTGTTTGTAGCCAGGGAAAGGAAAGTGTGAAATAGTGACAGCTACCTATCTTGTCCATCTGTACATGAGAAAAATGAGCGGTGCCACTTAAATTCGGTACATGTTGCCCTTTGTATAGCCTTGCAGAGATGCTATGTGATGAAAATTATTAGTTTTACATGCAGCATCAACATTACAGCTCTTTCTCAGTGTTGATTTTCAATGGAAATTAGATGACTGTGATAATTGTGCTAGAGCCAGCACTAAAAATTACCAGAAAGGTTTCAGGAATCATCCTGGATGTGTATCTACACTAAGATTGCCCCTGGCTCCCTAAGAACTTTCATAAGGTATCAGAAGGTAATGATAGTACACAGAAAAAAAATAAAAATAAATCTGGTCCCAGTAACCTGTGAAAGTTATTGTGCTTTACAAATAAACTTTGCAATAGTTTTACAAGGGTAATCACAGAAGCAGGTTGTGGAATGCTCATTCATCAAATGGTGTTTGCCATCCTTCTGAGTAAGCAATGAGTTGGGGTACATTTGTGTAACCAGAATGGAAGCCTCCAGAAAGCCTTAAGCAGAGTTGGTAAGGTGGTCTGTGCCACAAAGAAATTTGCTTAGGGGGAGGTAAATTTTTACATTATTTGCTGAAAATTGCATGATAATAAAAAACGTGCTATAAATAAAGCAGGGGTACAGACAGATTACGAACGCATTATCACATGCATTTACCTTAGGAGATGGGGTATGCAGGGATAAATGGTTCCTTTCTACAGGATAGAAGAAAGGTTTATAATGAAATAAAATTGCTGTCCCTTGCATCTTCCAGCAGTACTTTAACAAGAATCAGAAACACTGGAGGATGATAGATACTTGCTTTGTTAATAGGGATTTTCTATGTGCCTGAATATAAACTAATTTTGTAATCTTTGTGAATGTCAAACTTTTCTTTGACCTCCAATTATGCGGAAACATTGCCTTCATAGTATCTTACTTAAAAAAAAATAGTTAATTGATGATTCGTAATTTAATACTTCCTTTGTTTTTACTGTCATCAGCTTTTGCAAGCTGGAGTTAATTTTGGCAACATTATCTTGTTGTCATAGATTTCCACCCTTAATACCTTGAAACCATCGTAATGTCTTAAAACAATATTGATGCTTGATCAGACTTCCTTAACTTCAGCTCTGGATATTTGGAATGTAGTCTGGTAGCTCAGCAAACACAGAAAGCCAGAATATAAAGTCTTCTGTAAGGGTGGCAGGCTTCCTTCTGGACCCTTTGAAAAACAAAGATTCTTTCTGCTCCAGTTTTTTCATCTGAAAAGTACTATCTATCTCTGTGGAAGCTGATGAAGATTAGATGGTGCTCATGTACTTTAGTATCTCTAATAACAGAGGAGGTGAAGGCTAAAGGGCCAGGCTTGCCGGACTCGACAGAGAAATGGAGTTATCCCACGGGTGATTTTAGTGGACAGTTCCATTTTAGTGAACTGGAAAGAAAAGACTGAATTAGTACTGAGAAACTATGGGCATCATCTTGGAGCTATTAAAAGTCACAAGTGTTTTAACTTGCATACACTTCCAGATGCCTGGAAGGAGAAACATTTTGGCTATAGACGTCAAATAAAAGGTGTGCTGAAGGCTGGCGTATATCCTTTAGCTCTTAGTTTGCTGCAAGTTACCCAGTGTTCCTCTTACAAACAGCTCATCTCTTGCACTAGTACTGCTGGAAGGATGTCCAGTAGTAATTCTAGGTAGAAACAGCACTGCTCTCTGCTTTGATACGTATAGTTAGCACCCATGCCACCTTGCCGCTTCTGGCCGGGACCAAAGGGCCTAATCGTCAGCTGGAAGAAGAAAGAAATGGAATCAATGCAAGACAGAGACGGGTCATCTTTCCTTTTTTTTTTTTTTTTTGGTTTGTTTTTGTTACCCTTCTTAGACAACACCAAAGTCTGCTTAATCACTTTCTTCCCTATTCCTAACCCTCTCTTGAGTGGTTCAGAAAATTGTAGTAGTAATGTTCTTGCAGGTTTCTGTGCAGCTTTTCTTTCCCATTCTACTTGTTCCCATGTGTTGCAGAAATGCTGTTTTTCCACGCTCTGGCAACAGCTGATTTTCCTTCTTGAAGGAACTATATGAATATGATTAATAACTTCTACTTAAATGTAGAAATGTCCCATATGGAGATGATCAAAAGACATCAACTACGAAATAGTGTATGATGTGATGTGGGAGTACCATAGTTGCTGATACTCCATTGGGTGCACAGGGAAAAATATAGCCATCTGACTGATAATTGATAGCTTTTAGGTGATTATAGCTAATGATGGTGATTATAAATTATGCATGGACCTTAGAAGAAAAAATCCTCCAAGACCAGAAATGGTTTTAAATGTATATTAGAGGGAGAACAGGACAACTGGTCAATTGAGAAAAACTTCTGGAATCAAAGATGAACAGATTTTCAGAAAAACAGTTGGTGAGCGATACATAATGAGAAGTAGTACTGCAATGTGAATTAAAAACAAAAAAACAAACCCACAAACTGCCCTGAAATTTTCTGTAATGAAGCATGCAGCAGCTTCATAAGAAACCAGAAATGCCCACTGTGTCTAGTACATTGGGCTGAAAGAACATTTGTTCAAGGGAAATCTGGCACCTAACCAGGAGGATTGTTTAGAGTTAAGAAATAAGTAAAAGTAACTGAAGTACTAATGTTTTCAAGTGTAATGGTTGCAGGCTGCTTTCCAGGCAGCCAGATCTGGTGTTTGACCACCCTTCCTACGAAGAACATTGTCCTTGTGTCTGACTGGAATATCCCTAGCTGTGGCTTGTGACCCTGCTGTGCTCGCCCTCCTGCTGGGCACCTCTTGGAAAGTTGGATGCTGCCTTCTTTGTAGCTGCCTGTCAGGCAGCTGGAGTCACCAGTTAGATCCACTCCAGCCTCCTCCTTGAGGCTGAAGGATACCATTTCTGTTTGCTTCTCCCTGTACCTTGTGTGCTTCAGAGCCAGGTTGTCTTGGTGGCTCTGTAGGACTTGCTGCAACGCATCAGTACCTCGTAAGGAGGGTCCCCAAACTCTATGTCCAATGTAGTATCCCAAGTCACAGATAAAAATAGTCATTTTCTTCAACCTCTTGGGTAAACTCTGACTCGTGCAGCTTAGTGTCTGGTAGCCTGTCTTGCCACAAGGCCACCCTGTTGACTCACGTGGAAGCTGTTGCCCAACAGGGCCCCCAAGTTGTCTTATGCAAAGCTGCCTTCTGACCAGCAAGCCCCAGCCACTTCATCCCAGGAGCAGTGCTTTTGTGTTCACTGAACGTCAGCCTCTTTCTCCAGCCTGGAAGGATCCCTCTAAATGACCTCCCGTTTATCAGCCACTCCTCCCAATCACCTGCAGACTTGCCGAAAGTGCGTTCTGTCCCACCATCCAGGTTTGGGAAGATGCTGAACTGTATCAGTCACTGTAAAGGTGCCTGAGGAGTGCTGCTAGTAATGAGTTGGCCATCAGGTCTGGACCGCTGGGCTTTAAGCCTGGTAGCCTAGCAGGTTATTCACTCACCTTGTGGTCCGCCTGTCCAGTCCGTTTCTCACTTCTTTGGTTACAGAGATGTTATGGGGGACCCATGTTGAAAGCCTAGTTAAAGTTAAGCTAAATGACATCCCCGGTTCTCCCCTCATCCACCAAATCAGTCATTTCGTTGTAGGGAGTGATTGGGCATAATCACTCAGTGGTGGCTGTTCCCAGTCACTTCCTTCCTGTATAGAAGTGGCTTCCACAAATGACTTGCTCCATATTCTTGTGGACTGAGGAATTCTGTATGTCCAGTTTGCTCTTAGCTGTCTCCAACTCCATCTTCCTTGATGCTGAGATAGTCCTTCATCCTCATGAATGTGCAGCAGGAGAGACCTGGGAGGGCTGACAGGAGACCTTATCAGGAAGGACTGAGGCAAAGGCGACATGGAGGATGTCGGCCTTCCCTGTATGGCTTTATTGCTGAGTCCTTCATCCATTGGGCAGCTGCCTTCACTTTCCTTAATCTTCTTTTTGATGCCAATGTAGCCTGCGGAAGTTCTTGTGGCTTTTACCCTCGCTACTAGTTTCAAATCCACCCCAACTTTGGCTTTCTTAACTTCATCCCTGTGTGTCTGAGCAGCGTCTCTGTATTTCTCCCGAGTAGTCCAACTCCACTTACACTTTATTTTGCACACAGTCAGGAATTCCTTATTCAAGAAGTGTCTGGGAAAGGTTGGGTTTATTGTAGCTGTGTACCGAACATAACTCTACAGACTAAGGAAAGCTTGGCCCTTTTTGCAAGGCCAACACGTTTTAAGAAATAGTCTGCAGCAGTGCGGTTAACTATCTTTCAGGTACACAAGAAGCAGGAAAGAGCCTTTTCCAAAAATCAGCATTAAAAATTCAATGAAAGGTATCATTGTTGTCTGTCCTTGTTCCCAGGATATTAAGTGGTACATTCTCTTCCTCGGTGAAGTTGTATGGAAAAAAATACTCATGGTTGAAGTACAGATAAAAGCTTTCAAAACCCAGCATTTCATAAAATTTATTTGTAAAACTTAAAAAAAAAAAAAAAAAAAGTACGGATTATGAGAATTTGGGTTTTTTTTCACTGAGAAGAAATCCGTTTCATTCCAGTACAGTTTTAAAAAATCTACAAAAGAAAATGACAAAATTGTCTATAAGCTTGTCTCTCTTCATGCTTTCCTAGTAAATTCAAACATTCAGAAAGTTTTAATACCGATGTTTTGTACAGAACACATGCTGTACACCATGAAGGCAAGCAAGAGAGTGACCTTGCGCCTGGGTCTGTGACCGATAACCATGGCAGGGCCCGGCAGCGCTTCCCACAGGCAGCTCCTCAGCAGAAGGTCGTGATCAGGAGCATCTTTGTGAGGCTTCTCCCATGGAGGTTTCCCACCTTGTGTGTACACTTGAGGAAAGGATTTTGTGATTGGTAGCTATTCTGCCCTCTGATTTTTTGCGATGACTTGGGCATCTATAGCCTCCTCGTTGGTTTTGTTGGTTATAATTTACTATATTTAATATATTAAGTAGGTGATGGGAGTTGTATAGGTGGTTCATGAATCATATAATAAGCAAGATAAGAAGGAATGGGTGGCAAGAACATTGAGTTTGTTTTCTCTAGTCTTGGAGTTTTCATGATGTTGTCAATTACTCACTTTGTTCATGAGGAAAATTGAGGAATTAATAAGTCTGCTTTAAGCAAGTGTTAATGTAATAAAGCAGCATTTCAGGTGCACCTGAAGCTGAAATACTGGGATGTACTGGAAAGCAACGTAAGTAAAATGAAGGGCAATACTAAATGCTATAATATTTAATGTAAGAGTACCTGTATATTAGGGTGCTCCATCATGTTGATAGAGTAGGTTTTTGTTATTGTCGGTTAATGTTCTGGAAATGGTAATTAACAGCATATGTATTAAAGCTTCCATATGATTGTGAAGTGAATAACTGCAGGAAGCAAAGTATGTGTATCCAGAGAAACTAGAAATAGGTAACAATCTCTTCTCTGAAGTTTTCTGTCCATACTGTTTGTATTTTAGGGGGAGGCAAAAGAGAGGAAGAAGTTTTAATTAATTACTGGGGGGGAGAGGGGACGGAAACCAAGTTGATCATTTAATGAACAATGTAATGATTGAAAGTCTGTTGGGATACAGCTCCAAGGCCATGCTGTAATTAGGTCATTTGATGATCTGTTGCAATAGCCATTGCATGCTGGAGCAGGAATAAGAGATCAAGGGCGTTGTGGAGTCTCCTTCTTTGGAGATATTCAAACCCCACCTGGATGATGTCCTGTGCAACCTGGTCTGGGTGAGCCGGCTTTAGCAGGGGGGTTGGACTGGGTGATCTCCCGAGGTCCCTTCCAACCCCGGCCATTCTGGGATTCTGTGATCTTCCCTGAAACTCTGCAGAGAATCATCATCTTTTTCATCTTCCTTCCTTTGCTAGTTTTTCCTGCTTCAAATACACATATATATATATATATCTTGCCTCTATTAGTGTTGAGATTTCATAAATGGAAATTTTTAGGTCTGGTAACTTATAATTATTGAAACTTCATTTATCTCCTACTTTTTATAATCAGTCTCTTGTGGTGATTTCTGTGCACAGAGGAGCATATGAAGGTTTTTGCAATTTCAGAACTCCCTGTATTTCTTGTTTTTAAAACAGGCATGTTTAAATGTAGGTATCAGTCATATTTTTAGGATGAAAAGGAACAGTTTACGTCTCTTAACTTTCTGACTCAGACTGTAGCACAGTCAGATCTAGCAGTGACTTACAATGAAAGAACAGCCTGGGAACTGCATCGTTCAAGGAAATTTGGCACTTTATTTTTACTGTGTCCTTAAAATTTAGTTTTTCATGCAGCTCTGTCGTTCATTAATTATAATTTCTTACTTCTATGGTTTCTTAACGGGAGCTCTTGAGAGTTTAATTGATATATCATCATCTTAAAATCATACTCCAATTTTTAGTTTCTGGATTTTTTTAGAAGAATATTCAGGAATGAAAGGAGAAATATTTTCAGCAGTGAAGTGGAATGTTGTTGAGAACACAAGCCAAGAAGCAATGAAGAAAACGCTTAGGACTAATTTGAAGGATTCTTCCATTAAGTTGCTAATCATGTCAGCTTTCACCTTGCGCTACAGTACAGATGTGGAGAGTGCAGTGCTACCTATAATAGGTTTGACACTGAAATAGGAGATATTAATGAAATACAGGCATCTGTTTCCTGGATATTTTTCTGAAATAAGGGGATTACAGAGTTTATAAAAGAATTCTGAAAGCTCTTAAATTTGGAGTAGTTCCAAGAGGCTTATTAATTACCCCATGTCTCATAAGTAATTTTACTATGTAGACTTCAGCGTACTTTTGGGCTACAGCACTTTCAAACACCAAATGCTTGTAGTTTAAGCCAGAAGATACCATCCAATCTGACCTCCTGTTTAAAATGACAAATATAATTTCAGCCAGTGAAACTTAATAGAAAAGATTAATAGCTAGATGATCTGTATGCAACTTTTAAGTTAAAATTCGGACTCTGGAGACGAAAATGGGCATTCAGGTTAGTTGGTTTTGGCATACGTAATACAAGCAAGTGTGCTGAGTAAAAAAAATTGCTTGCCTGTAACATCAAAATTTGTCCTCAGAATAATTTTAACATTTTAGAAAGAGATGCAAAGATCCTTTTTGTACTTGGTGTGATGGCTTTGCTGGTTTGGATGCCTTGAGGTGGAACTGTCCTGCTCCATGCTTACAGTGTCTCCCAAAACACCTAAGTTTTCCCTTTAAAAATAGGTTTTGTAAGAATACAAAATACTAACTTAACTCAACCTGTGTACCATAGGAACTCACATCTGCTTGGTGAAACCTTAAGATTAACGGCTTAAAATGAAAACTATCTATTCTGTCTTTGCAGAGTTTTGCTTTCCAACCAGGCAGTTTTCACTGGTTTACTGAGTCACAGCAAACCTTCCCAATTCCCCACCTGGACCCTGGGGAGATCCTGTTGTCTTTCTCCCATCTGTGGCTTGTCTGCTTACCTGTTCTTTACTTTCCCAGGGATCTCGAACGCATTGGGATCCTGGTTTGCTGTGTCTCCACCTGCCTGCTGTCTCCTTCTGGGACTGCAGCAGCTTCCCCTGCCTGGGTATGGTTATCTGCCTCCAGGGAAAGAGACGCTTTTCCTTTCTTTCACAAGTTCTCACCTGAAAGAGTTCAACAGGCTGGACAAAGTAAACAGGCAACCTTCCTCGTGGCCATTCCACCATGTTCAGTATTTACTTTCCTCGTGGCCATTCCACCGTATTCAGTATTTACTTTCCTCGTGGCCATTCCACCATATTAATAGAATCATAGAATTGCTTTGGTTGGAAAAGACCTTTAAGATCATCTAGTCCAACCTTTAACCTAACCCTGCCATCCCACCACTAAACCATGTCCAGTATTTACCTAACCAAAGAACAGCACACTTGACACCGAGGGCTAAAAGCGTGCCCCTGGGCACAGTGCATGCTCTGAAATAACCTGACGTAGATACTGGGAGAGCATAGCTGTCTTGATGAGCACTTGACAGCCCAGTCCATGGTGTGTTGTCTCTGCTTTCCCTCTGATGTGTCCCTATGGGAAACTGGCAGGAGAACTCCCCAGCAGCCGGCGGTCTGCCCTGGATGACTGCGGTAGCCCCACAGCACTCCGGCTTACAGCTCACCACAGGGTAGTTGCTTTGTGGTCAACCATAGGAAGTCTTGACTTGAGACCGTTGCCAGCTGCTCTTCCCAGTGCTGGTACAGTTCCAGCGGCGGAAGAGAGGCAGAGCTAAGGCAGGGTGGTACAACTAGCAAGGCCAAGACAACGACATAAATCTAAAAATCAAGTATTTAAAATAAACCACATCTTTTCACATTGTGATTTTTCTCTAAGGCTTTGTAATAACAGCCCGCTCCAAATGTTGTATTTCTGGAGGAAATGTTCCTTTCAAAAGGAATCATCATCTTCAGCCAAAGCTTGAATTTTCCCTGGGGCTGTTAAACATGAGGTGAACCCCCCCAGCAGTCTCCCCCATGCTGAGGACTTCCATCCTTGCAGTTGGGCATAGTCTGCCATTCTGCTCTCTTGCCCTGTCATCTCTCATACTGTATCAAAATGCATACTTACCAACTGGTTTGGGCTGGTACTTTAATTTTTTTAATAGAAATTTAGCTGATACAACTAGGCAGGAATCTTGAATTTCAGAAGGTAACAATTTTAATATTGCATCATCAACATAATCTTGTGCTGCAGTCATACGCTCATGAATAGTTCTTTCACTTTATCCAGAATGCCTATTAAAAATGGATATTTATTCTTTGTTGTGAGTTGTAGAAATCAAGTGTAGCAGTTAAATAGATTGATCAGTGTGGCTGGTAATATAGACAGACTGGTTTTGGTTTTGGGTGGGGTTTTTGGTTTTTTTTTTTGTTTTTGTTTTTTTTAAATGACCTTACCATAACATGTGCCTGGCTGAGTGGCTCCAATTGCATTAGGGGTTATACAAATTCAAAGCAAAAATATTTTTCTGTCCAGCTTACACAGAAACTGATGGATACCAACAGATGTGTAACTGCAGAGGATCAGTGAAAAGTTGTCTAGCATTGCGGCTAGCATTGGAAATGGAGTATTGTCAAGATTTGCATTTGGTGTCTTAGCAGGAGCTTAATAAGGGGCTAGGGATGGTCCAGTAATCTGAGGGTGGCAGCCACACATTGCTTTGGAAGGGATAGTGTCCGTTTGTCCTTCAGCCTTGCTGTTCAATTGTCGCCTTTACTTTCTCTGGTTTTGTTTAGATAGTGGTTACAGCAGGACAGGATTAACATATCTGGATGATAATTACGCTACTTGAATATTCACCACTTATTAAGCAGTGGCCAAATCCAGGTCAGCCTAAAGCATAGGTTCCTTTTTCAGGGCACTGTAACTAAACCTTGCCTAAGGTGGTGGTGTTAGATGTGCACTCTACTTGTTTTACTTTCTCTTTTTTGACTTGCTCTATACGCATAGCTCTCAAGTACTGTGAATACATTACAGTGAAATTAAGATCAAATAATACTGTTTCAGAGCTCTCCCATTTTTATCTTTAATTTGTGAATTGGTTCAAGAACTTTACCCCAGTGATAACTAGCTTGTGTTCTTAGGAAAAGATGTGCTTGGAACTTTTTTTTTAGAACTGAAAAAGTTCATTCTACCTTGTAAGGCAACTTCAGTGTGTTGAGTATATAAAGAGAAGTCTTATTGGTCACTTTTCTTACAATTCTGTAACAGGAGAAAAGATTCCTTTAAATGGGGTGGGCATGTGGATTTGGGAGATCAAAGATCTAGAACCTGCAAGCTCAAGAAAAAGATCTCAATGTTAAGGCTGGTTAAGCTGTAGGGTTTTTTTTTCTACCACTTGCAATTTCAAAGTCAAGGTCTGGGTATCTTTTTAGAAAGATTCTTGAGCTTAATTAGAGACAGTAGCTGCTATGACTTTTTTCTGTGTGTGTATTACACAGGTCAGTTCATATAATACTGATTTTAATACCTCTTGGTATTTAAATAGCTCAGGGAGCCACATGTGTGAAATACTACAAAGTTTATTTGAATTGAGGGTAAAGCGAGGGAGTAATAGACACGGACTACATTAGGAAAGACGAAGTCATCTGGGCTAGTCAGCATGGATTCTCCAAGGTGATGTCATGCTTGACCAACTTGATAGCCTTCCATGATGAAATGACTGTTTTGGTAGATGAGGGGAGAAAAGTGGACAATAGTTTACCTTGACTTCAGTAAGGCTTTTGGCACTGCCTCCAGTAAGATCCTCATAGAGAAGCTGATGAAGTATGGGCTGGATGAACAGTGTGAGGTGGAAACTGGCTAAATTGCCAGATCCAGAGGGTGGTGATAAGCAGGGCAAGGCCTAGATGAAGGCCAGTAACTAGTGGTGTACCCCAGGGGTCAATACTGGGTCCAGTCCTGTTCAACATCTTCATTATTGATCTGTCTGATGGGGCAGAGTGTACCCTCAGCAAATCTGCTGATGATGCAGAACTGGTTGGAGTAACTGATACACCAGAGGGTCATGCTGCCATCCAGAAGGACCTTAGCAGGCTGGAGAAATGATCTGGCAGGAGCCTCCTGAAGTTCAACAAGGAGTGCCAAGTCCTGCATTTGAAAAGGAAAAACTACATTCACCAGTATATGCTGGGGGGCACCCAGCTGGAAAGCAGCTTGGCAGAAGAGGCCCTGGGTGTCCTGGTGGACACCAAGTTGACCATGAGCCAGCAATGTGCCCTTGTGGCAAAGAAGGCTGATGGTATCCTGGGCTCCGTTAGGAGGAGTGTTGCCAGGAGGTGGAAAGAGGTGATCTGTCCCCATTACTGTGCACTGATGAGGCCACACCTGGAGTGCTGTGTCTAGGTCTGGGCTCCCCAGTACAGGAGAGACCTGAACATACTGGAGAGAGTCCAATGAAGGGCACAAAGATGATTAATGACTGGAACATCTCTCTTTTGAGGAAAAGCTGAGAGCTGGGACTGTTCAGCCTGGAGAAGAAAAGGCTTGGGGGAGGGAATCTCATCACTGAATGCAAATACCTGAAGGGAGGGGGTAAAGATGGAGCCAGGCTCTTTTCAGTGGTGCCCAGTGGCAGGACAAGAAGCAATGGTCACACAGGGGGTTCCCTCTGAATATCAGGAAACAATTTTTCACTATGAGGCTGACCAAGTGCTGACAGAGGTTGACCAGAGGGTGGTGGAGGCTCCATCCTTAGATATACTTAGATATACTCCAAAGCCATCTGGATGTGGTCCTGAGCAGCCTGCTCTGGGTGGCCCTGCTTGAGCAGGGGGGTTGCACCAGATGACTTCCAGATGCTCTGTCCTGTCTCAACTGCTCTGTGATTCTGTGAACTAGGACAGTGCAACTTCATAAAAAGCTTTTTTTTTCTAAATAAAATCACAAATGGGCCTTTTAGAATAGTACTTAACTGTGCCACAGCTTGTAATGTCATTTTTATTTGAAGTTTATTACCAAATTAAAGATATTTTTATGTATGGGATGCTTAAGTAAAACCACGGGGTTTGAATTGTTAAGGTTTGAAATTGGAGCTTGTGTATCTCTGTCTCCTGATTTAAACAGAGTAGTACCACTTGGTAACCTCCGTAAGCAAGTGATGTGCTCCAAAGAAAACTCTTGCTTGCATGGTAATATTTTAGCAATGCACACCCCTGCCCTAGACACAAAACTGTTGAACTTGGTTTACGGAAGAAAAAGTGAATTTTCTTTCTTTAAAATAAACAAACAAAAAAACCCTGCTTGCAAGGGGTTTTATGCCCTCTTCCAGAACTGTGGACTTCTGCATAGGTCGGTCTTTGAGGAAGAGGATGTGTAGTATCTATTGCTTGGCTGAAGAAGATGCAGGGTTTACTGCAGGGGAGGTTTTCCAGGGTGTGCTCATGGTGGCACTAAGACAGGAAGGCGCTGCCTGGATCATGCCGTTCTCTCCTTTGAAGGTGAAGACTAATCATTGCTGCCAGCGCTACTTCTGAAATAAGACCTCAAGGATTTTGGTTCTTTTAAAGAATTTTGGACTAATAGAAATACTGTCCAATTCAGAAATTGTAATAATCATGAACCAAATGTTTGGATTTCATCTTCTGTTTTCTTAGAATGCTCCCATCCTAGTGTCATCAAATTGCAAGTGTTCTATTATGTGAAAATGTTAGATATATTCCGCATTAAATGATGGCTTTAATAGTGGTGTTACAATACCACGGTATTGCAGGAAAAATATCCATTTTCCAAAATAATTTTCATATATTTTTGAAAGATTATTGCAATCTTCTGCCCGCAAACCTCAGAGGAAGAAGATATAATTACTAATCCTTAGAGTGTGGCTTGATTTTCTGTACTACTGCCATTCTAGTTTGGAAGAAAACAACTCTTGGTAGTGTGTTTCACCTCATATACAACATTCATTAGCACATACGCTCCCTTCATGCTGGCCAGGTTTAATTTCAAAGTCCAGGTTTTAATTTCGAAGTCCAATTGAGACATTCTTGACCTGTTTTAGAACCGTAGAAGACGTAACCAGGAAGCGGTGTCTGAAGAAATCCAGTCTTTACAACACAGTGTTTGAAAATATGGATGAAAACTTTCTCTGCGTGTATTTACATTTTTGGGGAGGAAAAAATCCCAGCGAATGTTGGCATCCAAAATTAATTTTCCCACGTTGCAAATTATGGAGTAAGGGCAAGAGCTTTTTTTGTTATTCTGCTTAGGGGGTTTTGTACACCTCTCCCCGCTGCTTTCTATCAATGTCCTACTTTGCCTCAGAAACCTTTTGGTGTTTTTTCTGGTTCACTGCAAGCGCTATAGAGTTCAGCGTTCTGACAGTGTGAAAATCCTGCCTTGCACAGTAGACTAAACCTTAACTTGCTGTTAATATGATAATAGCTGCTTTAAATTCAAAAAGATGAAGGATACTGTAGAGCTTTTTAGACAGATCTCCATTGCCCCATGAAGTGCTTAATCCTTTAATTCATGGAGCTAATTTAAAGGTGAGGAAATCTTGCGGAAGTACAGTATTTTTATATTAAAAAAATGCTCTTCATGTCACAGTAGCTTGCTCTAACAGGAGAACTTTGGCAGGAGGAAAAGAACGTTTTAACGTGTGAGAGGTTTCCTAACTGTCCTCCCCAAAACCTCGGTGAGGAAGGCGTGCAAATCAAGTTGTGCTCACTTTTTTTTTTTTTTTCATGTGCTGGTTGCAGTGTAACTTTAAAGCATATGGGTAAGTAATCATCTGCCACTTGCCTGTGTTACAATATTTGGACATTGGAGATTGACAAAGCTACTGCTTGAGTTAATGAGGGCACTTGAGCTTCTATCCCTGAAGTAAAAGGCCATCGAAAAGCAGCTTTGTAGAAGAGCCATAAAGAGCTTTGTAGAAGAGCCCTAAAGAGCTGCCCCTTCAAACAGCAGTAGGAGCTCTTTAAACCATCTGACAATTAATACTGGGTGCTTCCAGTATGGAGAGTTTCTTCCCTCTGCTGGTTGAATGGCTCCAGCTCCTCTCACCCCTCTGCCCACCTTCTACCTTCTCCTGTAATCTTCTGTACAAATTATGGCACTAGCAAAGTTTATAAATAATAAATATAATTATGAACTATATCCCTTCTCCCTACTTCTAGCCTACTTAAAACTGTCTTTTTCACAGCAAAGTTTTTGTACAATGTCTAGCAGCACAGCAGCAGACTCTCAGCCTTGGAGTGGTTATTAGCATAGAAACACAGGTTTAGTATAAGACTTACTCATAATGCTAAAAAATGAGCAACAGATGAAACCTTTACTTCCTGGAGTATGTTGTCCTTGCATCTTATGCCATTTTCCCATGCCTCCTTCCTAAGAAAAGACCTGAAAACTGCATGTTTGTAACCAGTATTATATTTGTCCTTCTCGTTTTTCTCAGATGTGGAACAACATTTTAACTTTTTCCCATTTTATACTGTAACAGAGTGCTACTATACATAGTAAAATACAACAGTACTCTGTTTTTTGGAAGGGTTGAAAATTTTACTGGACTCTTTGGATTAGATTAGTTTCTGCTCGGTGTAATTCTGATACTCCCCTAAACTTCTCAATTACCCTAGGCTACTTCAACCCTCTCACACATCGACTCAACTCCACAAACCTACTAAGCAAC
>BOSO01012854.1:44732-56416 GCA_018403395.1 Gorsachius goisagi
GAATCTTAGAATGTTTGGGGTTGGAAGGGACCCCTAGAGGTCATCTAGTCCAAACCCCCTGCAGTGAGCAGAGACACTGCTAACTAGATCAGGTTGCTCAGAGCCCCATCCAACCTGGCCTTGAATGTTTCCAGGGATGGGGCAGTCAAGGCCAGGTTGGACAGGGCTCTGAGCCTGTCCATAGCATTATGTCAGCATGGGGAAATTGGGTTCATAGTTTAGATATTTCAGCTGGATGCCTCACGTTGAATGCGTCTAGATGGTACAAAGCTCCTGGTCATCATTACACGAGCTTGTTTTATTTTACGTTTTCCTGACTATTTCTGCATCTTTCATGGCACCTACACTAGGCAAAGAAGGATGCACAGTATGTAATTAATGGCTAAACATACGATGATTGTCTGCTGACTATTTTTAAAAGGCAAAACAACGAAATAATTGAATTAAAACAACAACAACAACAAAAACCCACAAAAAACCCCCCAATACACACACACACACACACACACTCCCAATCAATGCAACAACCAAACCCCACCTTTTCTATTTCTCTGTCTATCGGGTCACTGGTTAATGGTAATAATTGGATACTCGCTTTACCACTCCTTACCCACTACCTTTAAAGAGCTTTTTTCATATATTTCAAACTCTGTCCTTATTTGACTGGCTTTGGCAGCAAGTTTAAAACCTCCCAGGTAGAGGTGCTAGCAGATTACATAGGCTTGGGAAACTAGGATCAAAAAAGATCAGCTTACTTTCAGCCCTGGTAAGAAATGCTAGTATTGCTTCTCTTCTCTCATTTCCTTGAAAAAATCCAAGTTGACATTGCTGAAATGTAATGGTTTTTTTCTCCTTAATAGTAAAGCCTGGGGATGAAATACAAAGAATTCCAAGTTAAAGGGCTTGGTTTGCCCGTTAGAAGCAACCAAAATATGATTTCAAAGGGAAATGGTAAATAGTGTTAACTACATTTCATCATTAGAAATTGTGACCAAACCAGAGACTTTTGATGCTATCTTACCTTGGTTTGGCTTGGGTTTTTTTCCCTATATAGTCTTTAAACACAATGTACTTTTTGTTTCAAAACTTCGGGAAATATCCGTGGCACTTGTGGCTGGGTTTCAAAGAAGACCACAGACTATTTCATCTGAAATGTTCTTGAAATCAGCATTTGAGGGGCAGTGTGTTGAATGGGCCTTGCAGAATTAGTGACAGTGTGGCAAGCAGTATCAATGGGCTATTTTAAGACTTTTTTAATGGGATAGGCCAATGCTGATTTAAAAAAAAAAAAACAAACAAAAAAAAAAACAGAACAAAATGACTCTTTTGGTTGCAATTATCTTGACATAGATGATTTCTATGAACTGTTTCCATTTGCAAAAGAAAGCAACTTCTGTGGGCTATCCAGGCCTGAAGAAAAGGTCCTGATAGGCCACTGTGTAGACACTGCATTGGTCTCTTGAGGATATGCAGCAGCATAACACTGGGAACAGTGATAGATGGGCTAAACCTCTCCAGATGAAAAGGGATCAATGCACTGAGTAGACAAAATAAGAGGAAATTAGCAAAATCAAGTAACTGGGGAAAAATTGTGTCTGAACAGGATTCAGTGCTAAATCAAACTAAACCTGATAAAGTGCAGTGAAGAAAGAAACGTAGCTTTTGTTCACAAGGAATATATATTTTTATAGATAAAGTAAGAATTGCTCAGTCTGCCTCAAGTCAGGAGAAACAGATGAACCTTCTGCTCCAGGAAGGTTGAAATGAGCCTTTTGAAGTCAAAGCTGAATCCAAGATGCTTCTTGCTGTTGAGAGTCTGTTTCATGTTCAGCTTTTCTGATGAAAATACGTGCAAACCTTAAATAGAGCATACCCAGGCACTTGAGAACCACTCTCACCAGAGCAGCCCGACTGCTTGCAGGCGTACCGGGGCTCCTGCCTTCCAGAGGTACCTGCCATCTTCCGAAGGGCAGCTTGCTCTTCTGGAGGAGATTAGCAGTTGTACAGTTAACAGATGCCTTCGTTCTCCCTCCTATTTCTCTTGTATTTTACAATTGCCTGTTTGTTGGATTTGAGAGATAATGAAGTCATTTAAAAGATTAATTGGTTTCATAACTGAATTTGCATTCCAGGGATTCTGAAATTGCAGGAAACTATTCATGCAAAAAATGCCTTTGTGTTAATTCTAAATAGCTCTATAAATATGAAACCTGATTGGTTTTATGACTGTAGCCTTTAAACAAATAACTCATCTGTCTTCAACATAATTAACTATTTTAAGCACTTAGGGTGAGATTGATTGTCAAAGGTGATTAAGATATTTTTATCTAATATTTTTCAGTACAGAATTTAATTAAGATGTTGCACTCCAGCTGTCTTTTACATCAAAGAAAATATTCTCTTTGTATTCTTGTTTAATTAACACTAGTTATTGGCAATAGATCTATTGAAGGTTTATACTGTAGTGCAGACAAAAAAGATTAGTAGTTGAGTTTGTAATTTTTTGTGTTTAAACCAAATGCTATAAACAAACTCCTACGTTCCTTGTCGTAGAGTTTAGACTGTCTTTTTCTTTATATTGATAGATCTTAAGGCCCAGATTGTGCTAGTAGGATGCCATAATGGATGTCACTTTGTGGTGCAGTGTAACCCTTGATAATTTTCTTCTGGTGTAATAGGATTTTGGCAATCGGGGGAAAATACTTCTATAAACAAATGTCACTTGCTTTTCCATCAAGCCCTGACTTTTTTCAGATGCAGCATGTGTGTTTTTATTTTGGTTTTGTCCTAGAAGGCGTTAAATAATTACATCAATACCATTGCTTTGCTGTAGAGTGACATGGGTGTGGAAATGTTAGTTCATAAAATACTGATTTAATTTATTGGCTGTGGCTTTCTCATAGTTTCTTCCAGTTAATTTTTATCTGTAGTTCATGACATTGGTTCATATTTAAACTGAATTCCTTATATAGCTGTTTATAGTTGGAGTGTTTCCAGGAATTTCTTTGGGATTAAATATTCTATTTTATTAAAAACACACTAGGTGACAGTTTTCAAGCTTGGGATATTTGGGAATTTGACTTCCTTTAAAGTTTCAAACATATTTTCTTAGAATTTAGGATCGAGTGAGCTTGACCTATCTCAGCTTCCTTAAATTTAATTTTGTTCCGTTTTGTTTGTAGGTCTCCCCTTCCCACTTCCTTGGCTGCACAGTGGGACTTCTCCCACTGCTGCTGATGCCCCAGATGGTCTCCTTGGGGGAGGAGCAGCCTCAGCCGTTCTGCGGGTGAGTAGAGGCCACCAGGATGGAGGCCTGGAGAGTAGGGCCTTTCCTCCTCCCTGTCCTTCTTCTGTCCTTCCCAGGCAGCACGTGGATTCCCCTCAACCTTTAACAATATGGCATGCCACGTTTACATTTCCCTCCAGGTTACAGGCATGGTAGAGGTCTTTTGACTTATGTTTTCATCTGGAGGAAAACTAATAGCCTCCCAGTTACATGGTTATCAGACTGTGCCTTCCTGCAGCTCCTGGTTGATCCATTAACTGCTTTCTTCTTGCACTGAGAAAGAAGCATCCGTTCTTATGTTCCTTTCAGTCTCTGTGGTTCCTGCCTTCATCAACAATCTTGGTCACAAAGCTAAAAGACCACCGAGTGTTACAGATCGTGACTTGAATGTATTCTTGTGCTTGCTCTGTTTCTTCCTCTTGGTCAGGCTGGCTCTGACCAAGTCCTGCTTTGTTGGTAGAAATTGGTGAAGAGGTGCAGGACTGCCCCTTAAGAATGGGAGAGGGAAGAACAAACAAAACCTTATAGCTGCTTTTTCTTTTTTTTTAAAGATCTTTTACAGTACTTTATAGGGCTCCTGTAACCTGTACGCTTTTGGAGGAGGCTAGCTAAAAGATAATCATAGGTTGAAAACAGTCTATTTAGTTCTACCCCTTTTTTAAGACCAGTTTCTTATCTCTTGTCTGAAGGAGTTCAACACGGTAATTACTCATTGATCACAAAGTTTTTCTTGTTGTTTGGAAGTGGTGCTTGATTCAACAGGTTAGACAAGCTTTTTCAAATAAGCAAGTTTTCTCTTTCCTAAAATGCTGGGACTGAAAGTCATCTTCCCATGGAGTGTTACTTGGTTAGCTCGTAGCTCTATTAAGGCTTGACATAATGCTGTCTTTAAAATAAACCCCTGCAGTTCAAAAGCTAAATGGTAGTTGTTAGTACTAAATGGGCATCTGAGAGGTTTAGCGTGATTTAGCACAATAATCTATTTAAAGCCTTTAGTAAGTGTGTCCTTGAGTTTGCAGACCAGCACTCAGTGATAATTTGTGGAGACTGCAAAGATGCCTAAATGGACTCTGAAGAAGATAGTGGTAAAAGGACTGTTGCCATTCCTTAGCATCTTCCACCGTTATTTAAAATACAGCACAAAAAAGCCCGTGAGCCAGCAAAGTAGAACAAGAGAAGACTTCTGAAGTAAATGTACTTTGAAGTAGAGAAGGCTTCCAGGGTTTCTGCATAAGTTCTAAATATTTCCTTTTACTTTACACAAAGATTTAGTATTTCAGTCATTTTAAGAGTAGGTTATTTGTTAGAATCTCTGTTCTTCTGCTTAATCAAATAGTACTCAATTTTTTTGAGTACTCAGCATTTGATTTCAATACTATTTGATGATATTCCATGTTTTACACAAGGCTGTGGTCACTTCAACTAGATTTAGTGAATCCTTTCTCAGGGCAATGTAAGTTGTGCTAAACTGAAAAACCCATTGTTTACAAAAATAGATTAACCTTATACATGTTCATTTGGAGCCTTTCTCATTTCAAGTTCTAATTGATATGAAACATTTGAAGAAATTTTGTCCTCAATTTCTTGAGTCTTTTTATGGCTGGCGTTTCTTCATCTCTAGGTCTATGTTGACCGTGACTGTATATTACTTCTTTTTATTACTTTTTTTTGCTCCGCACTTAATTTTGATATGAAAAGTTCTTCCAGAAAAGGAATATTTTCCAACACATGCTGTTTGGACTGTTGTCTCATCCAGTGTTGCTGGATCATATTGCTGTCATGAAATTAATAAATTAATATGTTAGAAAATACTGTAGGTTAAAAAAAAAATCAGTTACTGATACAATCTAGGGTGGTAAATCATAACAAATACTATTTGGAGATGCTTGTGTCTTATTTTTTAAATAATTTCTTCAGAGAGCAGTAGCACTGTTGTATTGCAATGAGTGGTAATATTGCTATAATTATATTCTAAGTGGTGACTGATAATATTTTCACTTTTTTATGCTTGTTTTTTATGTGTCTTAATACAAGTAAAAATCTAAATGTTATCTGTATTCAAATTATTTTGTAATCCTTTTTATTAGTCTTTTGGTTGATATGGGTTTACAGCTTATGCCTCTCTGTGTACTTGATCTGTTATTAGAGCAGAGACATTAATTTGACAATAGTAGATATAAGCTGGAAGTGGACAGAATTTAGATGTAGTGTCTAAAGTAATTTCGTTGATGAGCTTTTTAAATCCTGTAAGATACCCACCAAATCAGTGAAAGAAATCCCTGGTGCTCAGGTAGACATTACTACTGATTCTGGGTAACTGAATTGTGTATTAGGTAGACACAGGATTTGAGGGGGGAAAAATGCCCTTGTCTGTTATAACAGACATGGTCAATGCACAAATACCACATCCACATAGTCATGGTGTCCATAAAAGGAACCCTCTCCACATTAAGAAGCGTCTGATGTGAAGATTTTTGGGATTTCATTGCACAACTATGTCCCTTCACTCTGTGTGGAAGGATCTTTGCAGTATGAAGCTAAATATTACAGATTTCTCACAAACATACCTTGAAAAAATGTTTCTCACCATTAGACTGAAGACTGAAAATGGTATGAAAGCTACCTTTGATGCAGATATTTTTCAAGCCTACTGTGAAAAGCACGATCAGAAGGAGAAACTAATAAATGTGGTGCCTGCAGTTACCTGCAGTGCTCGACTCCTTGGTGAGGGACAGGAGCCATTTCTGTGGGCAGGTAGCCAAAACCACTTTGGCTTGCTGAGACACCACTTTGGCTTGCTGAGACACCACTGAGGACCAGGATGCTGAGCGCGTGCAGCTTGGAATGATTTGGGGATGTAAGTGCGTGAGCAGCCCTGCCGGGTTTCCCTCTGCTCCGCACGGTGCCGTTGTGCTGCCTTACTGGCGGCCGGACCCTTTCCCTGGCTCTGCCTTCAGGCAGAGATCATGGAATCGTTTAGGTGGGAAAAGAACTTTTAAGATCAAGTCCAACCATTAACCTAACACTGCATTTAGATCCACACTGCGCTCATCCCTTTCTTCTGTTTACCCTGCCTAGAATTAAGGGAGGATTTTGGTGTTGACTGCACCAGTGAATAAAAACCATTTACACAGTAATCGCCTCCTTCACTCCTTTAAAATCCTCCCAAACTAGGTTATTGCACATCTGATGGTCAATGTTGTTGGTAAAAGCTTGCTTTGTGGTTGGTTCTACCTTCAGGCGGAATTGCATCCATCTCTTCAGTTTTATGGACAAAGTGAAGGAGTTCGTCGTTTATTTTGTCCTGGCAATAACATTTAGTGGAGAAAGAATCTGCTTGGAGCAGGTGTGCTAGAAGAACCTGAAGGTTGTTCCAAGGGTCAAGTAGGCCTCGACCCGCTTCCAGTTTCATTTTACTGTGCTCTTCAGTGCCTGCTTCCAGCCCGTTCCTCAACACCACACTCGGTGGAAGGTTGGTCAGCACAGTGGCTGGTTTTCTTCACCATCATCATGATGGATGATGTCTGGTGCTTTTGCAAGTGTAACCACCTTCTTCAAAAGAAAAAGCTCTTTGGGCTGCATCTTTTTATTTCTTCATTTCACACGGCTTCTGCAATGCTGTTGGTCCTGTGAGGAGATCAGGCCCCGTTCGCAAGGGGAATGCTTGTGGTGAATGCAAACGATTCTTGCTATGCAACGTTGCCTTCTTGAAGGTCTAGATTCTTCTTAGTCTTTGCCGTGTTTTGCAGTCGTGCCGTTCCTCATGATGTCTCAGACATAACTAACTCTTCCCAGATTTCTTGTACGCCTGAGTAACTTGCCTGTCTTCACACAAAACGAGTATTTCGTGTTCATGCAGTTGTAGCTTTCTTCAGTGATGCCCCCTGAGAGATTGTCCCCGCGGGAGACCACCTCGGCCACCTCTTCAGATACAGCGCCGTAGCAAACACCTTTCCTTTCACATGCAGCAGAGCTTTCCCCATTGATCTGGGGGTGTGGTTCTTTCTCATCCGCAACCATGGTGATGCAGAGAATTAGGATATGATTGAAGAGATTTGAATACTCTAGCAATATATATTTCAAGGTGACAGTAGCTTGGTTCTTCTGAAGATACAGGTCTGGTAGCTCTTTTCCAGTGCTTGTTTCCAGTGTCCCTTTATGCTGCTGATTTACAGTTAACAATAGTAAACAGGAAAAAATTCACCGACATTTTTTATAACTGTTATTAGTAGTAGCAGATACATGAATAATATGGAGGCACATTCAGCTGTCGTCTTAGTGAGTGGGTTTTCCAGGATGATAAATGTGGGGGTTGGGGTTTTTTGTTGGGTTGTTTTTTTTTTTTTTTAAATTTTGTACATACATATTAAAAAAAAAAATATGTAAAGAAAACCCTTAAACTCTACAGACCCGTCTGACTAAAATTTCATCGTATGAAGTAGCACTGGTTCGTAACCCTGATGTATCAGCCGTTTCCTGAAAGAGTTCCTCTTTCATAATGTGAACTTCAGAGGCATAAAAGCCTACTGATGTAGAATATGGGATTTGTGTATGTGTATTTGAGGAGGGAAAGAGGGGTCTTTTTAGGATAAGCAGTATGGTTTCTTGGTTTGGTCTTTTAACTTATTTGTGTGGAAATCTTCCTCATATCATTTGAATTCTTAAAGAAAACATCTAAGCAGTTCATTGCTTCTTCATGGTTTCATAGAACAACTCTGTGTATCGGCTCAAATGTTGTGCGTAGTTCAGCATGGTCAGAAATACATGGAGCAAAACTGTATTCTTTGTGATAAGAAAAAATGCACTGATGATAACGGAAGAGAGGGGGTTGTTTTTTTTCCCCAAAGTTTATCTAGCAGTCTTAAAATAGTAATATAGCAATTACTTTTTTTCCTTTAATCAGTGATATTTAGCTTCCTTTATCGTAGATTAATATTATGGCAGACCACCTTATGTGCAATGAAGCTGCTATATAGTGACTGTGAGAGGACTATATATCCAGGACTAAATAAACTTCTGTTATAAACATTTCCAATTGCTTGGACATTATGTTTGTATAAATGGCCTGACAGTTTTATTCATTAACATTTGTCTCAAAACAAGATTTAATAACTTCTTTGCTTTCTCTCTACTTCGAATGTAGAGTAGGTTATTAAGCATTAAGTCTTAATATTTGTTTACAGCTTGAAGCAGTAAAATATTTTTCCAGGTGACTGTCACTATAAGCATGTACATTTCCACGTATATTTTCTTTTGTGCTTTAACTGTGAACAGGTGTTACTGGCTATACACATGAATGTTAAATAATTTCAAAGCTTTGGGTTTTATCATTAATGAGAAAATTACTGGTGAAAAAAAAATTGAACAGTAAACTAATTTTACAGCACAAGGAAAATTTTAGGGCAAACTGAAAATCTGAAGTCAAATTTAAAAAATCATATTTAAAAACACATTTATTTTTTTTTTCCTGTCACACAAGTTTGATTTGGTATTCCTGAAGAATGGGGCAGGGGGCAGAAGACTATTTTGTTTGAAATTCTTGTTCTGAAAATTTCGATTTCATTTGACATTAAGATGGTAACTTCTGGTGTGAGCTTGGAAACCTAGTTCAAGTCCGCTGATTTGGTTGTTCCCATATGTATAGGAACTCTAGCTGGACGGTATGGAAATGTTGTTTACAGCCTCTGTTACTGGAAACAGCAGAGCTAGAAATAGCATCCACATGGTGTAACATCCTGCCAGTTATTTGGGGTCCGCGTAGTCATTCTGCTGGTTCCTTGTTTAGTATTCGAGAAGGTATTTCCAGACCCTTTTTTTCTCTAATAAAAACTCAGTTTTTACCATCTGATACTTGGACAGAGCCTTCTTAGTCATCATTCTTGTCTTTTGTGGTTTTAATTCTTTTCAGAGAAATCCCTGTGCTTTGTACTCCGTTGGATTACGCAGTCTGATTCCGCATTCATAAGCGTGTGTAGTTGCTTCAATTATATCGTGCCTGGTACAGTAACTAAACCCATATTGTAATGGAGAGGTTGCATGTAGTCTTTAAGTAGTCTTTTTTCCTTTTCAGTGCTACAAATTTGTTTTCTTGAGATCTGATGCAATTATGTTGAAAGCCTACTTTTTTTTTTTTTAAGGTTGTACTTCTAAACATCTCATATTTATGAGCACTGTCTCCCTATTTATTTTCTTCTTACTGCGTATTTTCTTGAGTCAGCAAGGATGAATCTTCAACTCTGGCAGGTTTGAGCTGGAACCTGCAACAAGAAACTACAATACTTAAAAAAAAAATAATAATAATAAAAAAAATTACAGTAGACAGTAAAGGACATATTTTTTTCTCTTAGTGTCTGGTGCAAGCTAGGAGTGTACACTTACAGTGTACTTCGTGTTAGGGTGTGCCCGTGTGTACTTTTCCATCATGTGGTCACTGTGGACTTGGCTTGTGACATTCAAGAGGTAAACACCTCTTACAATTAAGTTGCTTTTAATTTTCTGAAGAGCACAGCATTTATTCCAGCGCTGGTGGAATGCCTCAGGTGCAGTACGCAGTGTTAACACCTTGGTATTTTTTATAATAGTTATGGCTTTGTTCCTGTCAATAGAGAGTTGATCAGGATTTCATCTCCTGTCGTTTTCTGCTGCTCTGTGAAAATGTCTTTGTACGAAACCTGAGTTGACTTTCACTGTCATTTTGCTGATGTTTTAATGAAGCAAGAAAAAATTTCCTTTTAATAATTCACTCTTTCAAACGGCAAAGTTTAGACTTGCCATTCTCCTGTTTGCTACTTAAAATATGGTTTAGCCTGCTAGCATCATGCTCTGCTGCTTTCTAATCTTTTCTACCTATTTTCCCCATATTGTTGGGTAGATAGGAGAAATCCATCTTCACTGAAAAATGTGTGAGATGTGTTTGTTTGCTTGAAGCTGAATGTGAAGCTTGGGAGCTAAAAAAGCATGCCCAGAACATTGTTCCCACAAAAGTTGCATGGGAAATAGGTTCATCCTCTTTTCATCCTGCACCACACTGTCCCTGTTGTATTCTTCTGCTCTTAATATTCATAATCCAAGCGGCTTTGATTTAGTAACTAACAGATACAACGACACTTTTCTCGCTGTGTTCACTGAGAATAGATCTGCCAGTTTTTACAATCCCAGCTGTACCACTTAAAGCACAGCATTTCAGGTGTATCAAACTATTCTTTTTAATACTTTGTCAAGGCTTAAGCCTTCTCTCTCTTCATTTCTTCTGCATATTTAAGTGCGTTACTTCCAATATTCAGTTGCTGGCTGCATCTCTTTCTCAATTTCTAAAGCACCCGTGAGTGGCTCCAAAAGAATATTTATAGGAACTGGCAAGTCTTATTTCCTTCCAGGTTCTTACATTAAGCTACAAGAGATTTGTGGAATGCGGCTTCTGTCAATGTGTATAAAATTATAAAAGTATTAATTGATGAATGGATGGAAACTTGCTTTTAGAACGAAGTGAAGCTTCTAGTCCCTGAGCAACTTAATGCGGAGGGAAAGATGGTATTTAATTTTTAATGTCTAATGACGTAACCTCAACTGGAGAAATTATATTCCTGTGAAATTCTGTGATGAGTACGCTCTTAAAAGTATGGGTTTAGATTCATATGCAGAAAGAGGATTTGAACCTGAGTTTCTTCCACATTTAAGGTGGTGAGTCTGTGCTTTTACTATAGATTCCTAAGGAAAAAAGGTGCTGGCATGTTGTAGACGCTGATCTCCGGGATAGGGTTTAGAGCCCAAGTCCTTCAGGAAGGTCCCCTTGTGATAATCACCGCAAGCCATTCTTTTTTCCTCATCCAGGTGTTTATGACCCCTCTCTGGGGCCTAAAGAAACTTAGGAAAACCTAAAGAAATTTAGGGAGAGGCATCTACAGGTTTTTGACTCACGCTAGGCATCAGGCTGCCTAAATGCATTGCGCTGTGGCCTGTCGTACAGCTGATCATTCAGAGTATAATTTGAGAGAAGAGGTTTTTCTTATTGTGTTTCTCTTTGAGGAGAGTAAATGTACAGCTGCAGACACGCCTGGTTTCTCTTGAAGTTTGTTACTGAACCAATATGACAATTATAAAGTACTTACTAAAAAGCATATTCTAATATACTTGTCTCAGAAAGAGTCGTCCAGTGGTGTAAGCACTATGGATAGCTTTGCTCGTCTGACGCTGATGAGGTCAAGAGAACCAGCAACAACTAAAATTGCCTGAATTTTGGTGGATTAGACCATTAAGGCACTGCTGCAATCAGTTTTTGGGACAGCCATACTGTGTGGAACAAAGAATGCAAGTGCACTGGGTGTTTAGTTCTCTTTATCATAGAATCATAGAAGGTTTCGGGTTGGAAGGGACCCCTAGAGCCCATCCAGCCCAACCC
>BOSO01012855.1:0-33135 GCA_018403395.1 Gorsachius goisagi
GGCCCTCGCCTTGCCTGCGCGCCCTGCCCACGCGAACTGCCTGCGCAAACTGCCGCGCCACGCCCTTCTGACGCGCCACGTCCTGTTTGCCCGCCCTGTTCGCCGCGCTCCGGGTCGCTCGCGCTCCCTGGGGGCTGCTTTTGTACGTGAGGAGGGTGAGGCCGCCGTCACCCCTGACTCCGCCCACGCTGAGTCAGAGCTGCCCGCTCGTTAGGAGCTGGCTCCCCTCTCCCTCCCTGTGCTTTTGGCTTCGCGGTTCTGCCGCTTTTAGGAACGGGTCCCCCGTCGCGATCCTCCGCTCCGGAGCCCTTCGCCTCGGTGTCTTCGCCGAAAAAAATCTATTAGCTTTGGTGTAGAACTACATAACTAGTACTTCTGGATCCAGGCTCTTTGGTTTATCTGTTACTGTGCTGAGCCAAGTAGGTTGAGTGCCTGATAATTCATTGATCATTACCCCAGATTCAATATCAGAGACTAGCTGTCATGTGCAACTGGTTATTGACTTACAGAATAGTAGCCCATAATTCAAGGTTCCTTGATGACTGCAGATCAAAAGCCAGATATTTAGCCAGTACATCTAGTTAGGCACCACTGCCGGATCAGAACTGCTGTCCCAGGCTTGTTCTTTCTACAGGAAAAAATAAACACACATTTCTTTCTGCCAGGGCCAGAAAAATGTTAACTTGGGCTCTGAAAGCTGATGGTTTTTTTTTTTCTTTTCATCCAAACTTACAGAATCTTTATTACCAATGATCAAATTATATTTCTAGTTGTAGTTGCTTAATTCCATTTTCTTTACCTTGATAAGCAATTTAATTTGTGCACAAGAACACATTAACATGCTGCTTGTTTTTCTCTCAGTCTCAGCCCAGAGGAGCCAAATCGGCTGAAAGAAAAAGTGATTTTATTTATTTCACTAAAGAAGTTAGAAAACTTACTATCAGCAAAGAAAGTACTTTTCAGAGAATAGTTTTGTAGTTGTTTCTCACAAGGGAAATGTGATTTTCTGTATGATTATACCGTTGCCACTGTCCAATACATCCTGTGTAGGTGAAAAACTTTTTAATATACTTGATCACTTATAAAAGTGAATACTTTTAGTGCATTTGAGTTTAGAACCTGATAATCAGGATGTTGCATATTATGTATAGTTTTTTAGGGCTGCAGTTTTGCACCATACCAACAAGGAAAATAGCCTTAAAGACCAAATATGTGAATACACTTTATGATGATTTATTGATAACTCCATTACTTTAATAGACACCGAAATGCAAATTCTGAAATCTACACAGCCCAGCTCTTCCTAGATCAACTCTATATCTAGCACTTACTACATCCTGCAGAATGCAGTCCAATGTATCAACAGCCTGATTCACTGAGAAACCTATCAAGGTGGGTACGGTCAGAACTGCAGAATTACATTATAAGCATGATTTTTAACTATCAGAGTAGAAAAGATAGTTAAATGTTCCTGCTTTCTCAAAACTAAGGTGACATATCTGGTAACATATCTGACTAATTTACAAACACTGTGACAACAACATAGGTAAAATTTCTTTTGTTATATCAGAGGTGGGGTGGGGGATGTTGAGGGTTTTGCAAGGGAATAGGATACTGAAAAGTGCAGGAATACTATTCTCAGAAGCATTTGTGTGTCTAGGTATACCATATCTTATAGAAATGGGCAAATAGGCAGTGGAGAAAGAATGCATAATATGGAACTGAAGTGAAATATTTCTACTAAATGTAACCTTTTGTATTCTAAATTGCCAAACCAGGGAAGATTATGGAGAGGTTGATCTTGAGCGTGATCCGAAAGGGTTGTCAGGCTCTGGAATGGGCTGCCCAGGGAGGTGGTGGAGTCCTCAACCCTGGATGTATTTAAAAGAAAGATAGATGAGGTGATTAGGGACATGGTTTAGTGGTGGTATGTCAGGGTCAGGCTAAAGGTTGGACTAGATGATCTTAAAGGTCTTTTCGAACCAAAGTGATTCTATGATTCTATAAAATAAATAAATAAATAAATAAATAAATAAAACCTTTCTACTCACCGAGTCCTGCTTTTTGTTCTTGGTGAACAGTCAGTACATTTAGCCACTGAGGAAAAATTAAAAGAGGTAACATATCTCTTCACAATAATTACATTCCAGCCCTACATTCCTTTCATTCTTACGTCCCGTCCTCTTGTGTTTGGCATTCTTTTCCATATAGCTTAACTCTAGCTATATTACTCTGACTTAAGAAAAAATAAAATTAAATAATGCAACTAATGCTTTGTCTGCTGTTGTCATTTGACTATTGTGCAGTGTGTTTTACATTCCATTCTCCAACTCCAGGCTGTTTTTATCTTGGCTGTAAACTCTTCAAGACAGAGATTGTTTATACAATGCTTATCGCAGAGTACTTCTTTTCTTCTTCAGCCTTTGGGTAGTGCTACAACAAATGTGATCAATAATAATAATAATAGATGCTGATCATCACAACTCATTTTCAACAGATATCAACACTGGATGAAATTTAATAGTCCACAGTATATTCCAGGCTTGACAAAATGATTTAAAAATCCCTTCTGCCTTAACCTCTATGAATCTATGAAGATAATTATCTACCTCTCCTATCTTCACTTTCTTGAGATAGCTTCAACACAACAGCTATGGAGATTAGATACAGATACAGAATGAAATTGATTAATGTGTGCAGAGAACTTGGTTTTAAGAACACATTATAAAGTATTGTCAAATTTCTGTTACACACCTCCCTCCCCCCCCTTAAAATTATCAAGAGCAATATACTATGCTTACTTTGTATTTTGAACTAATGTATGTGAAGGGAACTGTTAGGGAAGAATGTGCAAGAAAGCATTTATATAGCACTCACTATGTTGTTGAATCCTTGGGTTTAAATTTATAAGAGACCTCCATAGTTCCTACTTATTGAAATTGATATAATCTCAAGTCAGTTGCTAGATTTATTCCAGTAATAACCTTAAAAGAGTACAACTGTATGTACACCAGTCATTGCTTGCAGTAGAAGCAGAAATTAAGATTTATTTTGCTGCTGTCTAAATAGTGGCTGACTGCCTACCTTGTTCACAGTAAATGGTGATGTTTGTTAACACAGTAATCATAGTGGAATCAAACAAATGAAGAAGAGCAAATGTGAGATCTTCATTTAACAGGGTGGAGAGTGATCAGAGTAATTACAGAGTTGGTAATCTGATGCTAGTGGTTTGCAAAAATTCATCAAAAGCTTTAAAAGAAAGATTAACTAAAGACAAAATAGGATTAAAAAATAGGTATAGCATTTAGATTGTGATAGACTGATTTGATATCAGTTTTCAGAAGAACTGTTGATTTTCTAGTCAACAAGAAAGTAAATTGGCTTAATCTAGCTGTACTTAATAAAGTATATCATATGGTGCTACATGAAAATCTATCAGCTAAACCAGGCACATGGGTATACAATAACTGACTTTTTGTGAAAGGCGGTGAAAAGTGCTGAAAGGTAAAACATAACTGTACAGGTATGTTACTAGTGGAATTTTTCAAGGATAGGTTTTGGGATTAGTCTTATTCTGTAAGATTGTTCATTTCTTTGTTGTGAAAAACATATTTGTACAAGTGAAATTTCCTATTGACTCAAAGATAAGAGGTTGTTGTTGATACAGGGGAATGATAACTGTAGAAGAAACAAGAACTTCCTTATTGTAAAATTATTCACTTAGGTAAAAAGACAAAATTTTGTACATGGACTCTCAGATTTCTTTTTCTTTAGATACATCAAATTAGTTGAATAGAGTTTCAGGCCAGAGCCAGTGCAGAATTCTAGTACCTTTTGAGAGGCATATACACCAAGGAAAGGTAGACATAGGCCTGAGTTTGTTGGGGACCCAAGTTCTCAGCGATGTCAGCTTGAAGTCAGAGGAGGTAGAGCATTTCAAATGACAACTGACAAGTATGTGTGAACTAACTGAATCTCATATTATATTTCTTACTATTGCAAACCCCTAGTGCACCTAATTCACATATAGAAAAAATTGGATTTGAGTGTCTCAAATATGGAAATTAATCCTATTCTTTGAGCTTCTTTAAATTGCCCACATACAGGCATCTGGGGTTATCTGAGATGGCTGACTCAAGATGTCACTTCACAGTTTGGGTCATATCTGCCAGCCCATACAAAAGTAACACCACTGAGAAAATTGTCCTCCTCGGTCTTGCGTAAAGAATTCTCTTCAATTTTGTCCCTGCTGAACAGTAGAGCATATGTTCAGTTTCGGCAAATATATCTCATAATCCCATCTCATAGACCAACAAGGCAGATGTCATGGTGGGAGTCTGTTATAGACCACCCAACCAGGATGAAAAGGCAGACAAATTATTCTATAAACAGCTGTGAGAAGTCTCACGATTGCTAGCCCTCATTCTCATGGGGGAATTCAACTTACCAGATGTTTGCTGGAAATACAACACAGCATAAAGGAAACAGTCTAGGAGGTTTCTGGAGTGTGTGGAAAAGAACTTTCTGACTCTGGTGAGTGAGCCAACTAGGGAAGGCACCTGTTGCTTGTAAACAGAGAAGGACTGGTGGGTCATGTGATGGTTGGAGGCCATCTTGGGCAGAACAATCATGAAATGATAGAGTTTTTGATTCTCAGAGAAGTAAGGAGGGGGGTCAGCAGAACTACTGCCTTGGACTTCCAGAGGGCTGACTTTGGCCCGTTTAGGAGACTGGTTGGCAGAATCCCTTGGGATGCAGGCCTGAAGGGCAAAGGAGTCCAAGAAGGATGGACATTGTTCAAGAAAATCTTAAAGGCACAGGAGTAGGATGTAACCATGTGCTGAAAGAGAAGCCAGAGGGGAAGATGACTGACTTGGCTGAACAGAGAGCTTTGGCTGGAACTCAAGAAAAAAAAGGAGAGTTTATGAGATTTGAAAGAAGGGGCAGGCATTCAGGAGGACTACAAGGATGTCAAGAGGTTATGCAGGGAGAAAATGAGAAGGGACAAAGCCCAACTAGAACTTACTCCGGCTACTGGCATAAAAGGCAATTAAAAAAGTTTCTATAAATTTATTAGCAACAAAAGGAGGGCTAAGGAGAATCCCCATCCTTTACTGGATGCGGGGGGACACACAGTGACAAAGGATAAGGAAAAGGCTGAGGTACTTAATGCCTTCTTTGCCTCAGTCTTTAATAGTCAGACCAGTTGTTCTCTGGGTACACATCCCCCTGAGCTGGAAGACAGGGACATGGAGCAGAATAAAGCCCCCATAATCCAAGGGGAAATTGTTAGCAACCTGCTAAACTACCTAGAATCACACGCATATCTATGGGGCCAGATGGGATCCACCCAAGGGTACTGAAGGAGCTGGCAGAAGTGCTCACCAAGCCAATTTCTATCCTTTATCAGCAGTACTTGATAACCAGGGAGGTCCCAGTCAACTGGAAGTTAGTGAATGTAATGCCCATCTACAAGAAGACCTGAAAGGAGGATCTGGGGAACTACAGGCCTGTCAGTCTGACCTCAGTGTTGGGGAAGGTTATGGAGCATCCTGAGTGCCATCTCATGGCAAATAGAAGCCAGTCAGGTGATGAGGCCCAGTCAGCATGAGTTTATGAAAGGCAAGTCCTGCTTGACTAACCAGATCTCCTTCTATGACAAGTAGATGAGGGAAAGGCTGTGGATGTTGTATACCTGGACTTCAGCAAAGCCTTTCACACTGTTTCCCACAGAATTCTCCTGGAGAAACTGCCTGTTCATGGCTTGGATGAGCGTATGCTTCTCACAGTAAAAAACTGGATGGCCAGACCAAAAGGGTGGTGGAGAATGGAGTTAAATCCAGTTGGAGGCTGGTCATGAGTGGTGTTCCCCAGGGCTCATTATTGGGTCCAGCTCTGTTTCATAGTTTTATCAATGATCTGGATCAAGGGATTGAGTGCACCCTCAGTAAGTTTGCAGGTGACAACAAAGTGGGTGGGAGTGTCAGATCTGCTCCAGGGAAGGAGGGTTCTCCAGAGGGACCTGGACAGTGTGGATCGATGGGCCGAGGCCAACTGCATGAGGTTCAACAAGGCCAAGTGCCAGGTCCTGCACTTGGGTCAAAACAACCCCATGCAGCGCTACAGGCTTGGGAAAGAGTGGCTGGAAAGCTGCCTGGTGGAAAAGGACGTGGGGGTACTGTTTGACAGCCGACTGAATATGAGCCAGCAGTGTGCCCAGGTGGCCAAGAAGGCCAACAGCATTCTGGCTTGTATCAGGAATAGTGTGACCAGCAGGAGTAGGGAAGTGATTATGTCCCTGTACTCTTCACTGGTGAGGCCGCACTTTGAGTACTGTGTTCACTTTTGGGCCACTCACTACAAGGACATTGAGCTACTGGAATCTGTCCAGAGGAGAGCAACAAAGCTGGTGAGGGGTCTGGAGCACAAGTCATACGAGGAGTGGCTGAGGGAACTGGGGCTGTTTAGCCTAGAGAAGAGTAGGCTGAGGGAAGATCTTATCGCCCTCTACAACTCCCTGAAAGGAGGTAGTAGTGAGGTAGGCATTGACCTCTTCTCCTTGGTAATGGGTAATATGATGAGGGGAAATGCCTTCAAGTTGCACCAGGGTAGGTTTAGGTTAGACATTAGGAAAAATTTCTTCACAGAAAGGGTTGTCAAACATTGTAACAGGATGCCCAGGGAAATGGCTGAGTCCCCATCCCTGGAGATATTTAAAAGATGGGTAGATGTGGTACTTAGGGACATGGTTTAGTGGTGGACTTGGCAGTGCTAGGTTAACTCTTGGGCTTGATGATCTTAAGGGTCTTTCCCAACCTAAACTATTCTATGATTTTATGATTATATAATTTCTAAATTTTTTTTTTTCCCAATAAGGTATCAGTTATGGAAATGTCACCTTAGTAGAGGTCTTTTTATATAGTGATGCATTTTTCTTTCTTGGTCTTTAATTTTGACCAAAAAAATCCACCCTGCATTTCTGTCAGTATAATTATTGCTCTTGCTGCTATGAATCTGGGGGTTTGAGGTCAGGGGAGCTTGAGTTCCTTCCTTTTTTTCACCGGTTTGGCTTTTTCTGCTGCATTATAAAGCACCACCATACTTTATTTCTCACATTCATTATCTCTCTGGAGTTAATACACAAAATATATTTATCTTGAATAATATGTCCTAAAAATTGATTATTTTCAATCATAAATGGTATTTACTGCAAGCAGAAAATTATAAATCAACTCTGCACAGTTTAAGTTTGGCCTGCCAGTGCCAGTAAATAAAGATAGTTTTTGTCCTTCTGATTTGTCCAGGCTTAGTGTCACGGTTATTTTCTTTGGCTCTTAGAGATCAAAAAAAAATAAATTAAAGAACATCCTATAAAACTATTCCTGGCTTGGCTGACACCACTGCATTTGATTAATATTGACTTTGTCTACCTAAGGGATCTTCAACAATCACAAAGTCATTTATTTCACAGATAGGTCAAGATTCAGGTTAATTGCTATTCTTGGATAATTCATAGTTTAGCTTGAATTAGTTGATAAAATGGATGCTACCTAAAAGCTCTTCATCATCACAAAAAGCCTCTTCATATGGCACAGATTTTTTATATAATTCAGGGGTCTTTTCCCATGTTGGTGTCCACCCATCCACAGCATGAGATCCACTGAAGCACCTAGGAACAAGTGTCTGCCAACAAGTGTATAAAGCTCCTTATTTATCATAACTGATGAAAATACTGTATAAAAACCAGTTTGGGCTTGCATAATTAGGAAAGGAGATAGAAAGGAATAAAAGAAGAATGACACAGATTCTTTTTAAATGTAGTAAATTTATAAATGTCATGTGAATTTAGTATAGGCCCCACAGCTAGGAAAAATTTCTGAGTTGTTGTTGCAAATCCTCTTTTTTTCAGATCGGAACCCTATTGTCATTCAGTGGAGGTAAATGATCTTTTTTTTTTTTCGCTTCCCTCTTACAGGGTCTTCTGCATAGCTCCAGGAAAGCTCCAGGGAGGCATAGGAGTTTTGCCAAACCTATCTCCTAAATCCTTTCTTACTTCAGAAAACACCAGTCTGGCTTGCCAAGGATCTGCCAAAAGTAGGGCACTAGGGACAGCCCCAGCTCCGGGCATAGGGCATCTCCACAGGGACAGGTTGAGGCTGGGCTGAGCTGTGTTCCACAGGTGGGACCAGCTTGGTGGGGCTCATGGCCAGGCAGGGCAGGGCTGTGAGAAGCTGGAGACTGGCCCTGATACAGTGTCGCTGCGCCAGGGGCTGGCAGACTTGAGGAGCAGAAATAGTGTTCTGGCCCATAGGCAGGGTGAGAAGAGCCCTAAAGGAGGCTGGGAAGCTATGAATGAAGGTTTTTCTCAGTCCAGTCCGACAGGCTGGGTGAAAAAAGTTCTGTCAAATCTTCCTTCCTGTATACATGAGGAGAGCAAGGAGAAAAAACATGTGGAACAGAGAACTTCTCTCTGAAGTAGGAGAAAAAGAAGTGTAGGAGGTATGGTCATTACATTCAGAGGATTCTGAGAACACAAATCAGTTGCCTAGCCACTAAATAAAAGGCTTTGTGTATCAAAGCCACCAGAGATATGACAGATAGATGTGACACAGGTTGCTTGTAAAGTCCTTTCACTCCTTGGACAGACAGTGAGGCTCTATGAAGAATAAATTGAGGTATCTTAAACAGCACAAACCATCCAACAAGAGTTGAAAGATTTACCTGTTTCCTCATGCAAGTTGTGGAAATGGAATAAGGCACAAGGAACCATTTCTGTAGCCCACTACCGCTTATTGAGAAGGAGGAGAGACAGTGCTTCTGTGCTTCTCCAAGTCACAGTCCATAACTAGATATGTCTGTGTTGTTGCATATGAAGGAGCTTAGTTTTGTCTTCCTGTTTTCAGTCTGGATCACTTACAAATTGTGGGATTTTATTATTTTGTATAAACTATTTGAAGCCTATGGAAATAAAAAATATTCAGTGGTTGATGTTTAGCAATCAAAATGGTGTGTGCAAACAAGTAACCATTTCTTTTGTTAAATACAACTGAAAAAAGTTATGAGATTCAAACTGACATTTAAGACACATGTTTGAAGACATGCAGGTAAGGTCATGATTTGAGTTCGAGACATAAAGATTGCTGGCAATGTTTTATTTATGGGACCGGTACTCTGCAGCATATACTAACATTAGAAAATCACCCCTCTGTGATTGTTGAAAACTTTAAACACATTTAATCCTTTAATCATCCAAGTCTCTGAATGATATTTAACCCAGACATTCAAATTTTATAGGGTGCCCATGTAGGAGAATCAAGAGTTTATGTTTAAATTCTTTATCATTGAGCAGTAAATAGTTTATAGAATATTGGCTTAAGAGGTTTACATTACAGTGGCACAAAATTAAAACCTGTTACTATGTTTTATAAATGCTTAATACAATGTTGGTTTCTCTGATATTTACAGCACGCTCCAAGTTACCAGTTGGTCGTATAACCAGAACTGTAGAGGACTGAGATTTGATTCTCTTGCACTTTGTCCTGCTCTAAATCAAAAACTAGATTCACACCAAACATAAAACCAAACATAAAAGGCAGCATGTGAGAGAAGTAATTTAAACGACTGGTTTTCTATGCATTGTGAACATTTTCATTAAGATAAAAAAGCAAAGAAATGTTCTACCTCTGTTCACAGATCTCATCAAAAGAATCAGGATTTGGTTTCTTCCCCCGCCCCATTTAGGGAGGTGGCAACATACCATGGCATCATGTAGAAAGTCATGCATATGTTTTGTGTACTCTGTTTCTTACCTAGCAGAACCTTCCACTGTATAAAGCATGAAGGAAAACAGATTTGAACAATCGTACCCACATGAACTTCCCTGTACCTATCTGCATAGTGTTTCCTCCTGGAGCCATACATACATCTGTAAGTTTCAGACAGAGCTCATTTTGTAGCAATACTGCAGCTTCAAAGAAAAGTTCTTCCCTAAACTGGAGAGGCCCCAACAGACAACCAAGTTACCTAAACTCCTTTTGAGAGTCAGTTTTGGCCCTAAATGTGCTACAGCACAGGAACAGGGAAAAGCTAATATAAGGCATAAATCAGTGTTCTTTCATGTTCATTCCTCTGATCTGTGAAAAATTAATGAAGATGGAATAGTATAATCTTTTGTGTTGTACTTTGTAGTTGCTCAAAGGGGTTCTACTATTCTCATTTTTATACTGTTCAAGGTATGTATAAATGCCAGCATTTAGTAAAAACTCATCAAATATCAAAAAAATCGGCCAGGAGTGGTCTTTTTTCCTTCCTTTTTTTCTTTTTTTTTTTTTTTTCTTTTCAAAATATCATAAGTACCTGGGTTTTGGGGGAGAGGGGTTGCACTTTTTCTGCAGGGTATTTTATTTGTTTGTTCTGATTTTTTTTGTTTTGTTTTGGGGTGTGGGGTGGTTTGTTGTTTTGTTGTGGTTTTGGTTTTTTTAATTTGGTTGTTTGATTTTTTTTGGTTTTTGGTTTGAAAACTAAACGATTGATTCATTTCATTTAAGCTTAAGAACTTTGGATAGGATTCAGCTGCAGAATTACTTACCTAAATTAAATTGTTGACCTGTAAGTATCTACTACTGAACCAGGTGCATTAGATCCTGTTATAGCTACTGTGTTTCCAGTGCCCCTTGTAGTCAATACAGATTTAGGAGTCTAAAAAATAAAGCTGATGATTGTCTTAATATGGGCACCTAAGTCAAGATTCAGTTGCCTAAACGTAAATACCCAACATATATAATCCACAAAAGGTTAACAGATATGACATAGAGTATGTAGAGTCTACAGGAGATCTATACTTTTCTGGAGTGGTAGAGGTGTGGTGGGATACTCTATGGCATCCCAAATAGCATCTTTTGCTTATGCTGAGGCAATTCAATCCCACCCTTCACATCTGTTAATTATATAGGCTACCTTTTTGGAAAAAGAATCAGCATCTTCAAGGGAGGAATGCCATCAGAAAACAAATATGCATGACAGTTGGAATGAGAAACCCTTTGTATGTACTTATTTCCTTCTATCAAAAACAGTAGGAAACAAGATGGATAGAGCTAGATTGGTTAAATTCCACTTCTGTCAATTTACAGGATATATGGAAAGATTCATTTCAAAGGCAAACCACAGTGATTAATTCTAAATATTTACTTTTAATGTTTTAACTTCACAGAGGTGAGGTGTTTCATATCTGTGGTAGGACATAAAATGGAATTTATTGCTGCCATCACTACTGTTATGTGAATTGTCCGATTTGTTCTTCTGTTAAATACTTCTGATAATGGTTTTCATGCCACTCCAAAAAAAAATATTAAAAAAGAATAGTGTAAGTAAAAAATACAAGTTGCATTGCTATCTCAAAGGGCAGAGATCATTCTCTCTTCTATATTTCATAGAATCTTAATCATATGCTATTCATCCTAAGTAAAACATTAACATAACTAATAAAACATTAATGTAACTTTAAAAGGGTACATTTTCATCACAAGGACTGTGTGCCTAGATGTGTAAAGATAAGTTCTAGCACCAGGGAGGCAATGGGATATGCAATTTTGGGGAAGGTTGGTGGCATAAGTGCCCCCTTCTAATTGCTTTGACTTTTAAATTGGTCTAAACTAATCACCAAATTACAATCTCACTGACCTCAGTATATATCTGAAGATATTCCAGGAAATTCAGTAGAGTTGATTTATTTAAAAAGTGTCTAAAGCAAATATGGCATCTCAGTAATACCAGTTTACTTCCTCTTTCAATACCAAGAATTACTAACAGCAGGGTTGCATCTCGGTCTCCTCTCAATCAGATTAGGTGTTTTTGCAATTAAAGCCTTGAGGCAAAATCCTGAATTCTTGTTTAAAAGCATCATAAATAATTAGGAATTTTGCTGACTTCATGAAATGGTGAAAAGACCAGAAAGTTTAATCGATTTTTAAGTTTAAGCTAATAGCCCATCTCTACAGCTGTATATAAATTGCAAGGTCAAAGTGGCAATAGAAGGTGACAAACAGAAGCATTTTGTGGCTTTCCTTTTATCAGTGAGGAAGTTTTTTTTCTGTGCATGTGTATGTGGTTCAAGCATTCACCTAGATCTTGTGTCAGAAGGCAAGTTGGGCAAACAGAAGCAACCGCAGTGCCAACACTTCCTTCCTTCATTTTCTAATTTTTTATCATAATGGAAAGGCATTGGTGAGAAGAGCCTGGCAACAGAGACATCAGGGCAGAGTTCTGCCTCTGGAAAGGACCACTACCAGATGTCTGCATGATACTTTGTTTCTCCCCCCATATATGCTTCTAGTTGGTTTCAGCTAAGGCTTTCTTGAACCAGAAGTGATATTGTTGCCCCAACACTGTTTTTTTTCAGGATTTTCTTCTAATCATCTGTAGTGATGCTAACAGAAGATTATTGTACAATGGGTCTATGTGTATGGGGTGTCCATAGCGAGGTGCTTGCAGTGTGGCAGCTGTTGGTCTCTGTAAGGAGAGGCCGGGGCTGCCCCGTGCATCAGGTTCCATCCAGCTCCAATGGACCCACCGCAGGACATGGCTGAGCCCCTCAGCCAAGACAGTGCTGCCTTGGGGAAAACATATTTTAGAAAGGCAAAACAGCAGACAGGCAGAAGAGAAGGAAGTCAAGCAGCTGGGTGGGCATTTGGCTGTTAGCCAAGGCTAATCTGCCACATAGGCATTGGCCCATGCTGTGCTTTGCTGTGCTATGCTGCATGCATAGCTTAACTTTCAGGCCTGTGTTTGCTGCACATATTCTTTCAACGCAAGGAAAACTTAAGCAGCTGATAGTAACAGAGGACTCTGAGGCAGGTCCCTGTTAGGATCCAATTTTGTTGGATGAGAGGAAGGCCCTCTTGCTTTCTAGCTGACCTGAGATGATTCTGGGAGGCTAAGGGCAGCTACACCAACCTCTTGTTTCAGGTTCGATCCCTTCAAGCAAGATCCAGACACAGACAAGGACATCTCATAAGTCCACTCATTTATTAACTCTTTGGGGGACATAGAGAAAGCAGTGATAGGAAAGGAAGGAAGGAAATTAAGCGAGAGGTCTGGATAGAAGAGCCCAGACAGTCACTACCATGGATCTGCAATGTTCCAGGGGTCTGCGCTTCTAGGGTCTTCGGTGGTGGGTGATCACACATGTGGAGTCAATGGTCGCGCAGGGTCTTCGGTGGTCTTTGGTGGTCTTCGGTCATCTCATCCCCAATCTTTGGTGGTTGCACACAGAGTCTTCGGTGGTCTCCCATGCAATCATTGGTGATGGCACACCCTTTGGTGGTCTCCCATGAAGTCGGTGGTCATGCAGGCTTTTTTATATAGCACAGTCCAGCTTATGCGCATACGTTTCTCGCACTTTACTTTTGGTGGGCTCTGTTTGCGTGCTTTCTTGTTGCTGGGCAGGGGCAGGGTTCTGCTCGCACGCTTTAAGTGGCAGAAAATTGCAAGCTTTGGTGGGCAGGCGACCCCATCTGGGTGTCATGGTCCACTGCTTCAGCAAGACTGCAAGCCACCTTGCCTGCAGCAAAGCTGATCTTTGCAGATAGGCACACAAAGGAGCAAGCTTTGAGACAATAAGTTCACAGTCCCTATAGGCACTGGCAGTTACACCACCTACATGCCCTTGCCTTTACCTTAAAGTCAAGCAGCAAGTTCATATGTGAACATCCTTTTCTTCAACAGTAGAATCGATGGAAAGAATTGTTTTCTGTTCTGAAAATCCTGTGAGAACTCTAAAAACCAAAATATCAGCAAACTTCTTCATGGACAGGATATGCACAGCATGGCCTGCATCGCTAGGAGGTCCATCTGATGCTGCACAACCTAGGGTTCTCAGTAGCTGAAGAGATCTAATATTACCTCCTCTTATTTCTCCTGTTTGCTCCAATGTATGGTATTTTAATCAATACCTTAAAAGTCTGAGTACCTTTCTCACTGAGACTATAATAAGCACTAGTCCCAGTGCATTAAATTGCCTTTTGAGATGATGGAAACCTGTGGCATCCACAAAGTTTACAGCAGAGTTCAATGATTTTACTGTAGGGTAATGGTTTTATGATATAGCTGGCAGAATCACCTCCCCTAACCCCTAGCCAAGCAACTTTCTCTTTCAGTGACAACAATAGGCAGGTTGAAAATCACCTTGAGCTGCACCAAAAACAACTGGAAAGCAAAAATGATTCAAGCCAATGTGACCTCCTACATTTCCAAAGCCAGGCTGAGCAGAGTTGCTATAGTTCAGAGTGTAGCCACTGCATAATCCCACTGATCTCTCTTCAGAGTCCACAAAATACATGAGGGTAGAATAAAGCCCTGGTTTTTGTTTGCCAGATTTTGCCTGCATCTGTAACAATAAATATTAGATGTCCCTGAATTAACTCAGTACTGAGCATCCGAACCTGTCAAATCAGTTTAAAAATTTTCATAATAACGGAAGCTATGGACCAGTTGTTTGGTTTTTTTCTTCAGCCTAAATTTTATGAAAAAGTAAAACAAGAACCCCACATTTTGTTTAACTTTCTGTGAATTCTTGCTTCTGAAAACTCTTCACCTAATCACAGCCAGTGCCCTCACAAATGTAGCAGAACTCACTGAACCTACGATTTAGAGGTTTGAGTTTATGTCAGAAATAAACAAAAGTGTGAGCTAGTGTGAATTACCAGTGCAGTAAGTGGTAAGATGTGTAAGATGGTAACGTGGTAAGATTAAGTAAGCATCATTTGACTGTTTGAAAAACGTAGATATACTGGGTCTGACTGGGACAGAGTTAACTTATTTCATAGCAGCCCATATGGTGCTGTGTTTTGGATTTGTGGCTAAAACTGTTGATAATGCACAAATGCATCAGCTGTTTTTGAACAATGTTTGCACAGCATCAAGGTTTCTCTTTTCCCACTCTGTCCCCTGAGCAAATAGTCTGAGGATGAGCAAGAGGTTGGGAGGGGACACAGCCAGGACAGCTGACCCAAACTGGCAAAAGGGGTATTCTATACCATACAACACCATGTTCAGGAATTAAAATTAAGGGGACATGAAGAAAGGTGTGTGTGGAGATGGTCTTTGCCTTCCACAGTGGCTGTTGCTCAGAGACTCAGTGGGGATCGGTCTGTTTGGGGGAGGTAGTGAGTGATGGGGTGCTTTTTTGATGTAGTAAACATGAAACTTTTGTTAGAGCATTAGCATTGTTATTAAAAGACTGATGGGGATATGAATTTAAGACATTTTGAATAATTGGAGAATGTACTAAAATATGATCACATGGGTTTATTCTAGAAAAGTAATTTGACCATTGACAGTACCCTGCATTTTCTGAGATACTATTGGCTATGAACAGCCATCTTATTTACAAGAGCTTATTTTCTGCCATAGTCTATGAGTGCTGCACAGTAAAATATATTTGTCCTTCATACTTGTGAAAAACATGGGGTTTTTTCTGTTTTAATTTCACTTGGATATCCCCACAGTAGGAATGGGAAAAGAGCTCTGGAAAATGGACAAATAATTCTAGGCTCAAGAAGCCTGGCAAAGAGGAAGAGAAACTCAGAACAATTGTAACTGATGAAAACATTCAAAGGCATGACATGCAAAGAGGTTAAAGAAATGCAACCCTAGCAAACGTTCACCACTCAGTAAAAGCGAAGGTTAGGTATATAGCACAGTACGATTTATTTCAAATTAATCAAATTGAGCAAGTATATCTGAAAGAAAATTAATAGTATATTATAATATATTCAGTAATATAATATAACAGAGGTGCATGTACATATTGTGACAAATAAGATCTCAAAGCAATCCAACCTACTAGCCATGTAATGCCCTGATACGCTTTGATGATTGCTGTTAGGAAGTAAATAGCAAAAGAACTTGAAACTGTTTAACATTCCAGCCCAGACAAGAGATATTTATATTTCCAAACTACATGTAGTTGCATTTTCCTTGTCCCTGTGTTAACCTGAACTATGCTACTTAAACATACAAGAGTAAAAAAAAATACAAAGGAAAGGTAGGTATTGAGCTCTCTTAGGGATAGACGACTAACCAAAAAAGACAGGGAGACAGAAGAATACCAACCACATGACAAAGCTATAGGTAAAGGAACTGAAGAAAGGTAAGAGATGGTGACCCAGAGAAGACCATAATTTATGAAGGAAGAAGCAAATTTTAAAAGGAAAAAAAGATTTGGAGGTGGCTTTGAAGGGTAATAGAGGCAAATAAAACACTGTGGAAATGCATTAACTTATGAAAGGTTTTATGTAGGTATATTTAGACAGAAATTTCAACTGATTTACATAAAAGTCCATTAAAAAGTTTCTTAAAAAAAAAAAAAAAGGAGTAATTCCTCTTAGGTAATCAGCTCTAACAGGAATGGGCATACTTAGAAATGAAGGATAACCAGACAGTATGATTACCTCATAGGCATGATAGCAGAAAAGTTAACTACAGCTTATCAATTAAACAGAGACTGTAGAAAGTGGGACAGACATCAGTTACGCTAGGATACAAATTTGCAACAGCAAGCCTGACAAGAACTGTGTTGTACTTCTGAAATAAGATCTTGAAATCACTTTCTGTGACTGCTCCTGTGAAGAAATATTTATTGTTCCTGCCCACATACACCTTTGAAGTCTACCTTTAACTTTTTAATGACTGGTTTTAAAGGGAATGCCCAAGGTTTTCGGCTATGTAAGTATAAGGAAGGGAGGAGCACAACAGAGCAATCACATCCATGTGTTTTCTTCGTAGATTTAATAAAGTTGTCCCAAAAAAAGAGGGAAAAGGAAATTAATATCTTCAGAACAACTCAGTAGAGAAATGCTGGTAGTCAAATGCCTGACGATCTGAATAGGTAAATCCTTGAGCTTCTAAAAATGGGGTTTATTTATTCCAAATTTATTTATTGATACCTACCTAAACAGTTAGATCCAGGTAAATGCAACAGGATCAACATTAACATAATTAAGTTCACCTTTCTAATAAACTTTCTTACTCTGTACTGTAATGAGATATTTTGATTCATAGGCTTCCCTACCTCCCCATCTGACTCTTCTCAGGCTCCAGCTGCCCTTTCCTGTTCTTCCTGCCACAGAATGTGTGCTTATATTTAATCTGGAGGGGTGTAGCAATAGCTTCTGCAGCTTGGTTTATTTACATCTAAACTCTGAGAAAGACAGACAGGATGGGTATCCCTTGGTCCTTTCTGCAGCTCTGGCTTTAAGTCCCCTAAAGTTTTAAGTTGTACACAGGTTCCTAATTAAGGTGTGTGAAAATTCATTAGAGCCACTCCAGTTGATGCAGATGATAGTTGTGCAGATAATTAATCATCTGTTTGAAGATTTCAGTCCTTTCACCTCTGAAGAAATGTAAACTAAGAATCCATTTTGTTCCCAGCATAGAAAAAGGGTTGCATCAGATGTGTGCTGTCAAAGATACAGGTGTGGTTCACACATATTTGACCACAATGAAGACGAAAATTCTTGAGTGGAGAAAAGTTCCTATATTTATATCTGTCCTGGTTTTGCCTGGGATAGAGTTGATTTTCTTCATAGTAGCTAGCATAGTGCTGTGTTTTGGATTTAGTACTACAAGAATGTTGATAACACACTGATGTTTTTAATTGTTGATAAGTAGTGCTCAGACTACTCAAGGACTTTTTGAGCTTCTCCTGCTTGGCCAGGTGCATAACAAGCTGGGAGTACAGCACAGCTAGGACAGCTAACCCAAGCTGACCGAAGAGCTATTCCATACCATATAATGTCATGCTCTGGGGCAGTTAGTCGATTGTGGGGAGAGTGACTGCTGTTTGGGATGGGATGGGCATCGGTTAGCAGGTCGTGAGCAATTGCATTGTGCATAATTTGTTTTGTATATTCTGTATATTCTCTTACCATTCTCATTATTACTATTATTATTCTTTTCTCTTATTAAGCTGTCTCTATCTCAGCCCATGGCTCTTACTTTTTTTCTGATTCTCTCCCCCATCCCACTGAGGGAGGGTGGGGAGTGAGTGAGCGGCTGCATGGGTCTTAGTTGCCAGCCAAGTTAAACCACGACAATATCTATATCTGTGTCTATACTTTCATGAATCTACCTGCTTTCAGTAAAAAAATATAAAAAAAATTATACAGAATAATGGTCAGAGGACTGAGCTTCAGGGCAGTCTGAGGCAGCTACATGCTTTTATTATAAAAAAGCTTGCTCAGTATGGCTTTACTTACACAGGTGGTACTGTACATTACTCTTCTTAGGAAAGAGTTATATCACATTATACCCATCATTCAGAATTACAGCATTCTTTTCAAAGGAGGCAGACGAGATGGGGTTTGTAATTTGAACTGGGAGGGTGTATGCTGTTACTTGGAAGATGATTAACAGTAATTTGATGCAACATGCAACATTTGCAAAAGTGAGAATAATAAAATCAGTGAGGTAAACAAATGAGCCATATGTTCAGTTATCTATCACACATGAGGTATACTAGGAAAAGGATTCTGATAATCTGACAGAGCACTTTCTAAATATATATATAATACCAATTTAAGGCTAGGATCTTTATATATGACGATCACTCATGGTTAGCTTGAACAATAATTTTGAGAAATTAACTTCTTTAAATTATTATTTCTTCTTGCTTGTATGAAGGCATGTGTTGCTCACCAATCTATAAGCATTACTAAGGAAATTTGACTTGCAGAAAATAAAATTTTACTTTAATGTCTAAGAGTTCATTTTATCTCTAGAGAAATGCATTCATGTTTTATCATAGTTACAAATAGATATGTCACCAATTAGAAAGCAATTAATTAAAAATGTAAAATAAATGAATAAAATTATTTCCTGTTTAATTTTTCAATGCTGACCCTTGAAACAAGCAGCAACTAAAGAAATCTCTTTGACATTTTTTTTAATGTTTCCTGCTATCCATAGCAGAATTGCAAATATAATTACAAAAATATTTCTATGTTTGCCAAATCTGGACAGTTTAAGCTTGCCATAACTGTTTTACTTAAGTAGAGAAGAGTCACAGCTTCTCTTTTTTCTTTTTCCTATATCATTCTGTGATTTGCTTTTCTCTGCAAAAAATATTTGAGACTCTTTTTCTTCCTTTTATTACTGTACAGATGCAAACACTTTTGTATGAATCAGAAAACTTCAAATATACTCTGAAATTTTTCCTGAACATGGTCAACAGCTTCTGTCCTCATAATGATTTCACATAATGATCTGTCAGAAATTTGTTCACATTGCCTGAAAAGATGTTACTCCTTGTGACATATCAAAAATTTTTGGCAGAACTTATGACTTCGAAGCTGAAAACATTAACAAATGAAACCCTTCAAATTTCAAGCATCCTTTGTTTCAGGAAGTTCTACAGAGTTCACATATTTCAGTACAATAAAATTTTGCTTTCGTTTTATAAGATGTATACATAACTGCACTGCTTATATCTTGCTTGCCTGTGGACTTTTTCACATATATAAAAATTACGTATAAAGCTTGTAACCCTCTTTCTCTGCAAATACTGTTGTAAATCCTGTTTCCTTTGGGCTCAGGAGGTCCAAGGCCCAGCTCTGATCTGGCCCAGCAGCATAAACTTGCCTTTGACTTCTGAGAAAATCAATTTGTGAGAGACAGCTGTGAAAAAGAGGGCAGAAAGATTAGAAAGATAAAATTACAGCCAGAGGTAGCTCTATTGAGACAAGATCATTATAGCTCAAGCATTCAAGAAGAAAATCACCAGCATGGAAAAATATAAAATACTAAAAAAAGAACTGGGGAAGCTAGTTAAGTTGTTAGGAATCATTGGGGCTTTGGATGAAACCATCAGTGTCAGCAGTGATGACAGAGCTGGTGGGACCTGACAACATGGCAGCACTGAGGACAATGACTGTGTGGCTAGTAGAGATTCACTGGGTACCTTAAGTGTATTGGCAAGCAAACTAATGCTTAGCCTAATAGATGATTAAATCTAAAATATGTTTTTTTGTGTACTGAACTAATAAATAATTACTTTTTGCTTCTCAAGTTGTGTATATATTTCACCTGCAGAGTCTCTATGCATCATTCAAAAGATGCCTTAATAAACTGATCCTGAAGAGGAGACATAGTAGAGTTCAGTGAACACAATCCCACATCATGTCTTCTTCTGTGAGCACTGCATAAGGAAATCAGCAAATGAAAATAAGGATAAGTATATGTAGTAGCCAAAGTATCAGAAGTTTGACATATTACGGGAACATTTTATCCTTTTTAATAGCTACAATTTTGAGGTTTCAGTTTTTATTTACTTTTCCAGAGGAAAGATAAAAATAGGAGACATAAAAAAGGTTAATACGGCCTACATTTTCAAGGAACGGCTGATGTATGGTAAGCAAAGGACAATTAAAAAAACATGTATTTTCTCCCCATCTGTGATGTTCCCTGGGGTTTTAAAAACTACTGATTTAGCAGAAATTCTGGTAGCTAAATGCTGCATGAACATTAACTCTTCTTCTACAACAGTGTGAATGGCAGAGAAAACAGAAATGGAACTGCTTCTTGAGATTCTAGACCAAATTTTAGCTCAGCCAGGTTCTTTACCTTTCCATGTTTATTTTCCATGAATGTTTGAGTAGCTGAGATTAACTAGATCAAACAGGTAGAAAAGCAAAATTTCATACAAAAGATTATCAATTAACTTTGATAGGATTACAATATTTGTAACTCACATCCAATTCATTGATTACTGTGCTGAAAACACAGGAAGTGACCCATGAAGTGAGGTTTTCTGCTGTACCTCTGTGTCTGTAACACAATACTCCCGTGTTCAGGGAGGAGGAACCCTGCAGATATAAACCTGATTTAACCTGAGTAAGTTACACAGCAAACAGTAATGCAGGAGCAAAAAACACCAGCCACTACCAGGAGGGAACATTTCTTCTTCCCTACACATTCGTATTGGTAAAATGTTGCATGGAATATGAGAGTGCATTCTGCAGGCTTTCAGCTACCTCTCCTCTCCCAATTCTTAACTCTTGTCTATCACTTAGTATAGAGAAAGTTGTAACTCAAATAAATTATAAGAGCTATAAAAGCTATAGACGTGATTCTTTACAGGCCACCAAACCCCCATGAAAGGAAAGAGTGCACTTGGGGCCCTTGTACTTGTTACCTATATTTACAGCTCATTTCTTGTAAGAGAAATACAGGGCTCACTTGAGTTTCTTTTCCCATGTTGATCATGGAATAAACACACCAATAAAAGATGGAGGGCAGTGATCAGAAACTTCCCTCTACTTAATATTTTTGTGCCCATTCATGGATAACTTATGGAGTTAATTCTGTTAATTATGTTTGTCAACATAATTGAAGGCCACAACCACAATACGAACTTTGCAATCTAATGCCACAATATTTCAGAATTAATAATTAAGTATAGTATTACCTAGAATGTAGTTTCTGGCACCTAAAATGATATTCAGAAGCCTGTGCTATGCCTCAAATTTCCACACTATTCATGGAGAAAGCACTGACCAAGGGATTGACTTCTGTCACAATCAGAATGTGGCTGCACTATACAGTGGGTCACCCCAACACACCAAAGACTTAGTCTTTGCTTGTTAGGAGGCACTTACTGACACTAATCTCTGACCAGAGAAGCCAGGTGCCACAGCATCTCAGAGATGCAATGAAAGTACAGTTTGGGTTTGGTTTGGTTTCGTTTGGGGTTTTTTTTCCGCGATGGAATACACACAACTTGGATATGAATTATAATGGATTTTCTCCCTAGTCCTTGTGAAATCCTGATAGAATTCATACTTTCAGACAAATCAGGGAAAAGGTTGTGCCACTGATGTCCAACAGGAATGCAGAGAGAGCTATTCTACTGAAACAGGACTATGCTTATGTATGCAGAAAGCACACGATCAAAGAGCCCCGAGACTTGCATGGCATGGACAAAACACAGTCTGTACTGATGCAGTGAAGGCAAAGTTAATATTCAGCTGCCTAGGTAAATAAAGAATTTAGTGTGCACTGAACCTGCAAATGCTTTTCACAAAGCATGCAGAGAAATACCTTCTTAAACTCAGAATCCGTCACCATGATGTTTCTCCTGAAATCATGCCTTGCTGACTGCTTTTTCCAGTGATTAGATCTCACATATCTCTTTTATAAATCAAGGTGTGATGGCAGTGCTGCTCACTTTTCCCTTTCCATCCCATGAAGAATGAGAAGCTCAGATTCAATTACTAAATTTCCTAAGAGTATTTACACTTCACAGGGGACTGCTGAGCACCGATATAGACTATGAAGGGTGGAAAATTGTCCATCCAGATCTACAGGTCTTGCAGACCAGAGGAACTCTGCCTTCTTACCTGTGTCAGGAAGCTATTGTCAACTAGATCAAGGTCAGATTCAGCTGAGTTTATGTACTGGTGACTGACATAGATGAAATATTGGCAAGCAGCAGCATGTGCATTCACTCCATGGAGGCAAAATACTGGTAATCTTCTGATAAACTCCTAATCCACTGAACAGCAACAATTTTTCTCTGTATAGTTTTCTAGGCTCCAAATAAAGTTTGAAACCATTCTTTCAACTTTTCTGCCTTCAGACATTTTTTTCCCATTTTCCCAGAAAATACATTTTAGGATTGGGAAGAAGAAATTAAACTTGGATCTCATTTCCCAAATCTGTGATTCTTGGTACCTAGACATTTTAGTACACCAGGAAGCACCATCAAAGACTTTACTTTAATTTTTAACTTAAAACAGGAGTGATAACAACTACATTTGATGTCCTCATGTTCTTACATATGGATATTACCTCTCCATAAAGCCCTGCTGAGGCTTTAGAACTTTACCTCCTGTGTTCGTATAGATAAAAGTGCATAAACAATCTAAACTTTGTCATTGCACTTGTCAGCTCTTATGTAAGTTTTTGTGTGTATATATTGTACATCTGTCCTTTAATTTCATCCCAAGGGTTTCTTTGCTTTAGATCAAATAATTCCTTCCCAGCCGATATACAGTGCATGAAGAACAGGTTTATTTGTGAGATGCCAAAAATTAATTAATACATTCTTCCACATAGAATAGTCCCTTGGTTATTAGTTCACATATTGACATGGTGAAACCATGACACATATTCTTTTTTTGACATTATTAAAATTTGTGACCTAACACAAGAAAAGAACAGATATACTTTTAGTTAACTGAATTATTTTTGTGAGCGGCAAGGTTTGATATTTTCTTTTTTCTTTTTCTCTTACCTAGGTCTTGGCATCCTGATATATATGTAATTTGAAAATTGGATGTTCATTGAATGCCAGTTCCTGCCACCTTAGTCATGCAAACTGTGTCACTATCTTCATTTCAGATTACTACTGAGATTAAAAAGAGCATCATTCAGCTTTCCAAGTAATTTAAAACTATTCTGTGTTCATTTATATCAGTTCAATAAAGGAAATGAAGTTAATCAAGGAATAATGCCAGGTGGCATTTTTTTCAGAAAATCCCTGGAATGGATAACATTTTCTAAGCCTTACTAAAAGAAATAGTGAGATGTATTGGGCAGTGTCATCTTATGACACTCTCTTCTGATTTCACAGGTCACAGCCTTTTAGTCAGTGCACTTTAGACCTGCAGTAAGTAACAGCCAACATGGATTATTCAAGAGCAAATCATGTCAAACCAATTTAATTATTTCTAGGATAATTTAACAGGCCTTAGAGACAAAAAGGAAGCAATATAGTAGAGTGGTATATTTGGTTTCAGTAAAGTTTTTTACATTGTTTTCCATGTTAGCATCACATGCAAGCTAAAGAAAATTTTGTAAATGCATGCATGATAACATGATTGTAAAACTAATTAGAAATATACAGTTAATGAATATTAATGGTTCACTGCCAAAATGGAAGGATTTATCAAATTAAATTCTTTATGGTTCTGTCTCAAGACAGCTGCTATTCAGTATTTGACTTGACTTAATGACCTTAAACCATGAATATGACCATTAGTTTTGTAGTTGATATCAAGCTAGGATAAACTGAAAGTACATTAGAGGACAGGAATATATTTCAAAAAGATTTTTAAATATTAAAGGAATGAAAAATGGGATGAAATTTTACATGATTCTATAGGTTACATGAAATACACAAAGTTTAGGCAGAAATAACTGCATACATATGGAGAGCAAACAACTCCAGCTAGAGGTCCTGAAGACTGGAGGTAGGGATAAAATAGATCATAAATAAATCATAAATAGTCTTGAGTCATCACTGTCATTGGAAAAAATAATGGCAAGATAAAAACCCCTTTGAAATAGTGCGACTGTGAAGGTTTGGAGGCAATAATGTGGAAGTGTTTAAGAATCCACTAGACAACATCCACCAACAATGATGTTGATATTTTGTTGGAGCAAAAAGATAGGCTAAGCAGCTCTTTTAGGTCCTTTCCAGCTTTATGATTCCCTGAAAACTAATTTTAATGTACTCCAGTGTGTTTATGTGTGAGAGAGACAAAGACCATGCTGCTGCGAAACTCTGTTCTGCTCTACTTGTGTGATATGGTTGACTTAATGAGAACAACTGTTTGACTTCAGTTCAGAATCTTGTCCCAGAGCTGGAAAAAATTTTGACTGAAAAAAGTGTATCTATTTCTAAAAGTAACACAGATTTGATACAGAGGCAAATACCAAATAAAAAAAAGGCATAGATTACACTGGCATCTTAAGAACCATCAACACAGAAATGCATGTAAATAAGCTATTTGTTACTAATGATACAATGAAATTAATTCCATATGATCTGAATATACATGAATGTTAAAACACATAGACTTTTAAAGATTTTTTAATTAGCATTTGGCCTTGCTATGATAAACTATGATTTTACTTTGGGCTTTGGGAAGATAAAGATCTGCTTTTTTTCATAACAAATTTTAAAGCTCTTAAAGCACAGCTTTCTGCCATTGCTTCTTTTCAATTTGGGATGGTTCACAAATATTTCATATGAAAGTGAAAAATATGTACTTTTAGTAATTGTAATTTTTTAGTCCCATTAAGTCATGTTTAAATGTTCTTTCCTCTAAAAAGTCATAGACCAAATCAGCTTTTAGTATCTTAATAACATTCCATTGCAACACATTTTCCCAGCCTACCAATCCAACTCTACAAATATGGTGAACACAGCTCCTCCAATTCATAAATAGGACTAAGCAAAACAAAGAAGTGTGAAGTAAAATAATTATATTTTAGAAACAGAATGACTGTTTTGGAAATTACTACTGTATTCAATTAGTGGGGAATTTACATTTGCTGCTCACATCTGGGGTTCATTTCTTATACTACTTTATAGTATAGGCTGTATGTTGTTATTTTAAACATTTTAGCAACTTCTAAGTTAAAGCAGCTTTTAAGTTAAGTTGAAACCCTTTCTCAAAATAAAAAAAAAATGTACATAATACAAGTATAACAAATGGGATTTGGTACAAGATCGAGGCACCTACATGTAAACTGTTTACATAATGAACTAGCTCAATAGTCTCCCTTTATACCACTGAAAACCTAGTCAATATAGTCAATGGAGTCCATATAGCTATTCCGTTGAGGAAGATATAGGCAGCCAGGGTCTGATTCAGTTATCTAATGCTACACAGAGACGCACCCAACATCTAGAAGGTCTAGCAGGTATTACAAAGAACCAAATGGAAAATTCTTTCCTTCTTGGAATGGAACCTGGAGATCCAATGGATACACATGTGTCATCTCACATGACACTAGACACCTGTGTTAAGACAAATGTATCAAACCTTTTGCAGCCAGTCATCTAAACTGTTCTGAGCATCTGGCATTGACTTGTTTAATTTGCCTTTGCAAATGGTAGTTGAGATGCACTAGCTCACATGAACTGCTTGGAAGGTCATGAGTTTCCTTGCTTTCTGCATCTGTGATATCTGTTCTGTATCTATGATATCTGTGATGCTAGTGGGTATCTCAAATGTCACTAGATGTTTACATGTAGGAAAATAAATGAAACCCTTCAGTGGGGGTTTATTCACTAGCTCATATAATGATACTTGCATAGAGTCAGCTACATTTCAGTATCTTGATCTCAAACTGAATGCCACCAGAAGTGCTATTTTCAAGATGAAATATGCTGTCTAGGCTTTGAGGAAACTACAGCCTCACAAGCAAAGTTATAAAGAGGCAATGATGCCTAGAGATATAGTTAAATATATAGTTAGATCTTTTGTTGATGAAACTGAAAATGAAACAAGAAGAGTCTAATGCACTGATAATTTTATCACAGAGACAAAATTTCATTTTGACTTCTCCCTCTTTCCTTTGCAACTATTTCATGCCAAAAAAAAAGGGTACCTGCAATGCTGAATGAAAGACAGCCAGTGAATAAACCTGAGCACTGAAACCTGATCATCACACTTAAGAACTGTTATCATGCTTCTTGACTGTTTTGGAGCACTGTAAGTGTTTTTCTTAAAGACAAAATCTTAGCACAATGCACCAGATAGTGCACTCTAGAGACTTCTCCCACAAGACAGGAAGAATATGATCTCAGTAGACTTGTATTTTTCCATCCAGTCTTGTAACACCAATTTTTTCACCCTCAGGGTCCCTAACTACTATTTCCTGCCACCTGGTCGCACAACACATCTCTACATATTCAAGCTATAAACAAAAGGCATGCTCCTGAGTTTTGGCACAGTACTCACATCATTTCAGACATGTTTGATTTAAAAAAATCTATATTGAAAATAATCGTGTCTTGGAGCCATAGTTCCAGCAGAAATTCAGAGCCAAAGTCTGTGTTCTGTGATCACACCAGTCTGCTACAGAAGAAATCCCTAAACATTTTAGAAATGAGACTTTCTGTACAGTTTGGCCTTGAGGCTAGTGATCATTTCCACAAAATGATGATTTCATGTAAAGTGTTTTTCAGAAACCCTCCATACTTTCCACTTAAGCTTGGAAACATCTCCATTTTCTAGGCTGTTACATTTGTGCTAGTGAGGTTCCCTCAATTTGTGCCACTTTATAAACACCTGCACAATTTTCAGTGTAATATACCAACTGGCAGAGTATGTAACACCATTCAGCAAGATGTTCTAGTCTAGGTGTTGCCCCAAGTACCTTATCTGTGGTGAGTGATGTGAATTTTTTTGGTTTTTTTTTCGCAAAGCACAAGATGATCTTTTGAAAAACTAAAAAACCCAAAGAAGTATGACCTGGAATATTACCTGAAGACAATGTACCCAGACCCATCTTCCTGCTTTTTGTGATGTGGAAAGAATTCTTCTTAATGCTTTTCCTGTTTAAGAGAATTCCTCAGCTGCTGGGCTGTTTTAACTATGGTTCTTCAAGTTACTTGTGATGATGACATGTTTTCAATTTCCCCATTGTAAGATTTTATATTTTATTAAATATTTAATGCAGCAAATTACTTGATAACTTGCTGGTTAGCATGCTCCTATGGGAGACTGAGGTTTTATTCCAATGAATACTGTAAGCAAACATAGATAGTCCTTTGACACAGTTACCCACAGCATTCTCCTAGCGAAGCTGGCAGCTCATGGCTTATACAGGCATACTCTTTGCTGGCTAAAAAACTGGCTATGTGGCCAAGCCCAGATAGTTGTGGTCAATGGAGTTAAATCCTGTTGGTGGCCGGTCACAAGCGGTGTCCCCCAGGGCTCAGTTCTGGGGCCAGTCTTGTTTAATATCTTCATCAATGACCTGGATGAGGGGATTGAGTGTGCCATCAGTAAATTTGCAGATGACACCAAACTGAGTGGGAGTGTCGATCTGCTCGAGGGCAGGAGGGCTCTGCAGAGAGACCTGGACAGGCTGGATCGATGGGCCGAGGCCATCTGTATGAGGTTCAACAAGGCCAAGTGCTGGGTCCTGCACCTGGGTCAAAATAACCCCATGCAATGCTACAGGCTTGGGGAAGAGTGGATGGAAAGCTGCATGGCGGAAAAAGACTTGGGGGTACTGGTTGACAGCCAACTTAATATGAGCCAGCAGTGTGCCCAGGTGGCCAAGAAGGCCAATGGCATCCTGGCTTGTATCAGGAATAGTGTGGCCAGCAGGAGTAGGGAAGTGATTATGTCCCTGTACTGGGTGCTGGTGAGGCCGCACTTTGAATACTGTGTTCAGTTTTGGGCCCTTTATTACAGGAACGACATTGAGTTGCTGGAACATGTCCAGAGGAAAGGAGCAAAGCTGGTGAGGGGTCTGGAGCACAAGTCTTACGAGGAGTCGCTGAGGGAACTGGGGTTGTTTAGTCTGGAGAAGAGAAGGCTGAGGGGAGACCTTATCGCCCTCTACAACTGCCTGAAAGGAGGTAATAGTGAGGTAGACATTGGCCTCTTCTCCCTGGTAGCGGGCAATAGGACGAGGGGAAATGCCTTCAAGTTGCACCAGGAGAGGTTTAGATGGGATATTAGGAAAGTTTTCTTCACTGAAAGGGTTGTCAAATCCAAATCCTTGGATCAGGATGCCCAGGGAAGTGGTTGAATCCCCATCCCTGGAGATATTTAAAAGACTGGTAGACGAGGTGCTTAGGGACATGGTTTAGTAATGGGATGGGAGGGTTAGGTTAATGGTTTGACTTGGTGATCTTAAGGGTCTTTTCCAACTTAAAAAGTTCTATGATTCTATGACAGGATGAGAAAGAGTAAGACACTCTCACTTCAGAACTGCTTTTCATACAGTGTCCCCAGCCGCCTTCTCTTAAGTAAGGATATCTCTACTTGGAGACCTTATTGTGGTTGTTCAATAATTAATGAAGGCTTATAAATAAGATGGAGAGAGGCATTCTACCAGGGCCTGTAGTGACAGTACAAGAGGTAGTGGGTTTAAACTAAAAGAGGGTAGATTTACATTAGATATAAGAAAGAAATTCTTCACTATGATGGTAGTGAGGCACTGGAAAAGGTTGCCCAGACAAGCTATGTGCGTAAGAGGTAATGATTAAAACAAAGCAAAGCCTTGTTTCCTTTAGCTGACTTTATTGTGAACTCATGCTGCTATCTTCTGAAAAATGGTTGAAATGAGGGGTCTGTGAAGAAGAGAAAAAAAAATGTTGGGAAGAGTTGTCTGAAGGTAAATAGAAGTCTGTTCTTTTGGATGCTGAACATTCAGGATTCATTAAACAATTGCATTGCCTCTTGATTAAGCAAGAGAGGAAAGTAGGAGTCTCTGGGCACAATGCAAGGTGCACTTGTTGTTCCACTGGCTTCTCTTGGCAGCAGGAGGTTGATTTGAGAGCACAGCATACAAAAAGCTGACCATGAATATTAATTTGATTTTATAAATCAGGTTTCTTGACTATACTTACATCTGAGTTCATGTCTCATAAGCATTTTAATAAATAAGTCTACTCAAAAGAAGTTCATTGAAATTGTGAAGTGTGCTTGTCTGTTTCAGGAATGGTCCCAGAAGCTGAGTTTCAGACCTGTAATCTTAAAAGTTTAAAGCAGAACATTGATCAAAGTCTCTACCATATAGCTGATACATTGAAGGAAAACTTATTAAATGATAAAGAGTTGGCAATAAAACGGGGTCAAAAAAGTTATTGGTCAAAAAAAAATCTTACAATAAATAAGGTCCAGATATATTCAAATTTGCTGCTAGGCAATTTAGAGATAAAATTACCGGCTATTTGTCCATTATTTATTTACTTTCCTATTAAAAAAAAAAAAAGAAACAAAACAAAAACCTAAAATTTTAGAGAAATAATTTGTTAGGAGGTGGCAGGGCTGAGATCTGCCTATTTGCTTTTAAGGTTTTTTTGATTTGGTTTTTTTTGTTGTATGGTTTGGTTTGGGTTTTTTTCAGTAGTAAACTCAACATATGAGTTCCTTAAAAAGTAAATCAAGAAATATTAACATATTAAGGTTTTACATAACTTGATATCTACTCATTAAAATGGTTTTACAGCCAATGGGATTAATTCAATGTGGGGCTATAGTAAATGTTGAATTTTACATGAATTTTTCAAATGAATGGTGAAGATCTACAAAACAAAATGTGGGTTTTCTACCTGTTCCTTATTTTTTTCTAGGTTTTTGGTTGTTCATTAAATGTTTTTACTGTTAATAAGTACAAAATATTCTACTAAAGCTGTGTATCTTTTAAAATAATCATATGAAACAAAATTATTCAGAAAACTTAGTACCTAAATAGATTCCTTTACTGGTTTATAACTTTATAAGATACAAGGGAATTAAATAAACAGCTTCTTCCAAATGTTTAGCTTGCATATCAAGGCTCAGTTTGTTTAGTCTTTCAAAATATTGAAAGCATAAAACAGAAAGGGTGACACATTAGCTATAAATCTACAGTCGAATATATTTCCATACATTTCCTGTAACAGTATTTACATTGTAATTAAAATTTATTCAAGAAAAAAAAAAAAGAAAGAAAAAAAAGCTTCCAAAAGACAGGAAATTAGCTGAAACTGGTTTTTACTACATTGATAAATCAAGCATGAAGAGCTATTGTTTTAATTACTGTATGGAAAAACATAAATTAGCTCAGAAGACATGACTGAGTAAACACTTTCAGAGATAATGTATTTTATGTCTCCTTCAGGCTCAAGTATTCAGTTAAGTGAAAGAGGCTAAGGTTTCTACCTGTTAATAAAGACTGCAAAAAAAGTATTAATTATTTACATTGTTTGCAGGGTAGTGATCATATCTGGGCTTTCCCAGGGAAAGAGAGAAAGAGATTCTCAAAAACAGAGTTACCATGGAGACATAAAATCAAAGAAAAATCATTACTCAGGGGATAGAACCCAAATCTGTGCCGTTCGCTGAAATAAAACTCATGTAAGAGTTTAATAACATCTCTGTATGATCAATTTTAAAGTATAAGAGAGGAAGCAGTTGTCTAATGATTTTAATACTCTTCAGTTTTCCTATGAAGAAGAAATTTACTAGACATAACAGTACAAAACACATAATTTATCCTTGTCTCTCTACTAAGGATAGTTACCTTGCCAAAATTCAGGGGGTGGGGGTGTCTGCTGTTCTACCAAGGAAAAAAAAAAGCAGATAGAGAACTGATTTAATCAGCTTGGAATCCAGTTCTCTTAGATAAAAATTTTGTATTAAGTTCTTGAAGTATTTTCCTTCCAGACCATATTAACCAAGTATAAACTGGAAAAGGTACTGGCTCATTATTCTTTTCAGAAAATGTTCAGCTTTTTTGTAACCTAATGAGCCAATTACAAAGTTTGGAGAATGTTTGAAATTAATTTCAACCTTTCTCTGCTTTTTGGAAATACAGTCTACTTTTGATGCATAGGTCTTTGTATGATCCTCCAGAAAGTAATCTTCCCCTCTCTACCAGCTCATGTTTAAATCCAAACTCAAGTCCAATCATGCATGTAATATTTTAAGCTATGAAAAACAACACAATTACCTCTAAAGTGAGGTGGGGAGACAGTGTTAATTAATTAGCTTGCAGGCATGGTTTCAGTAAACTAACAATAACTGAAGATGTTTCTTTCTGTTCTGGGGGAGTTAAAGTACTGTTTCATCAAAGAAGTTAATCTTCCTGTAGATATGCTATTTTTCTGCAATTTTTCAACTTCTTTAAGAATCAATGACCTAGACTTTATCAATCACATCACTGCTATATTAGTCCCAGAACCTATCAGCTACTATCTGTTCCTTTGCAGATCTCTTTTTATCTGTCATCAGCATTTATTACACACGTATCTAAATTTTGTGCCTCTAAATACATAAAATAATATTTATTGTTCTGGCAACTTTTCATCCATGTTCATAACTATCACCAACAGAAAGCCAACAGACTTGTCAGAATTCCAACAAGCCTACCTTCCTACCACTGAACATCTGTAAGAAACTGATGTGAGATGAATTGCCCATAATATCCAGGTAAAAAACAGTTTTGCACTACTTTTACATTAGATATTAACTGAATCCTCTCTAATCTTTTTTTCAGTATGTATCTTAGAAAAGCATTTTAAAAAACCCTTTGGAACAAGGCATAAACAAGATAAATTTGAGTGATGCTAAAAGCTGCACGGATAGTAGAACTTGCTTAATTTATAACATTTTCCACTGTTGAAATTCCTCTGATGCCTATTAAGCTACCTGAATACAATTCCTCTGTTTTTGCAATTGCTTTTTTTTCTTTTTTTAATTTTGGTCTTCTCGTCCTGAGGTAGAAATCATCATTAACTGTCACCGTCAGGCATTCTTTGATCAAACCTCTTATTGTGGTGACAAAGTTCAGATGACAGAATGGGAACTGAATTAAATTTTGCAAGTGACACCTATTTGTTTCAGACGAGAACCAGCCACAGGGTTATCCTTAGTTAACCCAGTCACATCAGAACAGCACCTGTGAAATTTTTCAATACCGTGTATGAAATGAAAAGCAGGGATACAAAAGATGATAAAGCGCAGATTCCTATTGTTTCAACAATTTATGACCCTGTTTGATTGTCCAGTTTTCCATGATGGACAATTCATAGCATGCCAATTTCCCAGCTGTCAGGATACCTTTTTTGCTTGCCTTTAAGTTACTTTAACAGTATAGTGTGGATAACAACACTTAAATTAATTAAAAGCTTTTTCATGTCTTCTGTTCAGCATTTTGTTTTCATCCTACAGAACATTTGCTGTGTTTTCCAGAAGACATATCATTAAGATTATAGATGTCAATTTGTCAAGTTGCTTATCCTATCTGATTCTCTTCCAATCCAATTTGAGAAAATCTGAAACTTTTTTTCTGTAATCTCATGTACTGATTGCTAGTCCCATAAAAAAGAAGTACAGATGCAGACATAATCTTTCCCATTCCTCTTCTACTTTCAAAAAAGTATTCTGGAGTCCCTAAGATCACAGAATCACAGAATCACAAGGGTTGGAAGGGACCTCAGGAGATCATCTAGTCCAACCCCCCTGCTAGAGCAGGGCCACCTAGAGCATGTTACACAGGACTTCGTCCAGGCAGGCTTTGAATATCTCCAGAGAAGGAGACTCCACAACCCCCCTGGGCAGCCTGTTCCAGTGCTCTGTCACCCTCAGAGTAAAGAAGTTTTTCCTCATATTCAACTGAAACCTT